>CM063509.1:122327936-122385436 GCA_032207245.1 Pardosa pseudoannulata | reverse complement strand
AAATAATACTGGACCTGGAAATATTAACTATGTAGATGTATGATAAAACAAATATTTATCTTCTAGTAAACCTGGACCTATAAATACTAACAAAATATTTACTTTCTTCAAGGACCGCATATGTTGAAAAACATGTTTATTAATCTGATTGCTTGGTCTCAGTTTGTTTTCAATCTAGCAAAAGAATGAAACTAGTTTTCTAATAATACTGGGCCTGCAAATACTAACCATGTAGTAGTTTGATAAAATAAAATACTTATTTTCTAATAATACTGGACCTGGAAATATTAACTATGTGGATGTATGATAAAACGAATATTAATCTTCTAGTAATACTGAATCTGTAAATAGTAACAAAATATTTACTTTCTTAAAGGACCGCATATGTTCAAAAGCAGATTTGTTAATCTGATTGCTTGGTCTCAGTTTGTTTTCAATCTAGTAAAACAATGAAACTATTTTTCTAATAATACTGGGTCTGCAAATACTAACCATGTAGTAGTTTGGTAAAACAAAATATTTATTTTCTAATAATACTGGACCCGGAAATATTAACTATGTAGAAGTATGATAAAACAAATATTTATCTTCTAGTAATACTGAACCTGTAATTACTAACAAAATATTTACTTTCTTAAAGGACCGCATATGTTGAAAAGCAGATTTGTTAATCTGATTGCTTGGTCTTAGTTTGTTTTCAATCTAGTAAAACAACAAAACTAGTTTTCTCATAATAATGGGCCTGCAAATACTAACCATGTAGTAGTTTGATAAAGCAAAATATTTATTTTCTAATAATACTGGACCTGGAAATATTAACTATGTAGAAGTATGATAAGACAAACATTTATCTTCTAGTAATACTGGACCTATAAATACTAACAAGATATTTACTTTCTTCAAGGACCGCATATGTTGAAAAGCAGATTTGTTAATCTGATTGCTTGGTCTCAGTTTGTTTTCAATCTAGCAAAAGAATGAAACTAGTTTTCTAATAATACTGGACCTGCAAATACTAACCATGTAGTAGTTTGATAAAACAAAATATTTACTTTCTAATAATACTGGACCTGGAAATATTAACTATGTAGATGTATGATAAAACGAATATTTATCTTCTAGTAATACTGAACCTGTAAATACTAACAAAATATTTACTTTCTTAAAGGACCGCATATGTTGAAAAACAAATTGATTAATTTGATTGCTTGGTCTCAGTTTGTTTTCAATCTAGTAAAACAATGAAACTATTTTTTCTAATAATAATGGGCCTGTCAATACTAACTATGTAGTAATTTAAAAAAACAAAATATTTATTTTCTAATAATATTGGACCCGGAAATATTAACTATGTAAAAGTATGATACACAAATATTTATCTTCTAGTAATACTGAACCTGTAATTACTAACAAAATATTTACTTTCTTAAAGGACCGCATATGTTGAAAAGCAGATTTGTTAATCTGATTGCTTGGTCTTAGTTTGTTTTCAATCTAGTAAAACAACAAAACTAGTTTTCTCATAATAATGGGCCTGCAAATACTAACCATGTAGTAGTTTGATAAAGCAAAATATTTATTTTCTAATAATACTGGACCTGGAAATATTAACTATGTAGAAGTATGATAAGACAAACATTTAATCTTCTAGTAATACTGGACCTATAAAGACTAACAAGTATTTACTTTCTTCAAAGGACCGCATATGTTGAAAAGCAGATTTGTTAATCTGATTGCTTGGTCTCAGTTTGTTTTCAATCTAGCAAAAGAATGAAACTAGTTTTCTAATAATACTGGACCTGCAAATACTAACCATGTAGTAGTTTGATAAAACAAAATATTTACTTTCTAATAATACTGGACCTGGAAATATTAACTATGTAGATGTATGATAAAACGAATATTTATCTTCTAGTAATACTGAACCTGTAAATACTAACAAAATATTTACTTTCTTAAAGGACCGCATATGTTCAAAAGCAGATTTGTTAACCTGATTGCTTGGTCTCAGTTTGTTTTCAATCTAGTAAAACAATGAAACTATTTTTCTAATAATACTGGGTCTGCAAATACTAACCATGTAGTAGTTTGGTAAAACAAAATATTTATTTTCTAATAATACTGGACCTGGAAATATTAACTATGTAGATGTATGATAAAACGAATATTTATCTTCTAGTAATACTGAACCTGTAAATACTAACAAAATATTTACTTTCTTAAAGGACCGCATATGTTGAAAAACAAATTGATTAATTTGAATGCTTGGTCTCAGTTTGATTTCAATCTAGTAAAACAATGAAACTAGTTTTCTCATAATACTGGGCCTGCAAATACTAACCATGTAGTAGTTTGATAAAGCAAAATATTTATTTTCTAATAATACTGGACCTGGAAATATTAACTATGTAGAAGTATGATAAGACAAACAATATTATCTTCTAGTAATACTGGACCTATAATACTAACAAAATATTTACTTTCTTCAAGGACCGCATATGTTGAAAAGCAGATTTGTTAATCTGATTGCTTGGTCTCAGTTTGTTTTCAATCTAGCAAAAGAATGAAAACTAGTTTTCTCATAATACTGGACCTGCAAATACTAACCATGTAGTAGTTTGATAAAACAAAATATTTACTTTCTAATAATACTGGACCTGGAAATATTAACTATGTAGATGTATGATAAAACGAATATTTATCTTCTAGTAATACTGAACCTGTAAATACTAACAAAATATTTACTTTCTTAAAGGACCGCATATGTTGAAAAGCAGATTTGTTAATCTGATTGCTTGGTCAGTTTGTTTTCAATCTAGTAAAACAATGAAACTAGTTTTCTCATAATAATGGGCCTGCAAATACTAACCATGTAGTAGTTTGATAAAGCAAAATATTTATTTTCTAATAATACTGGACCTGGAAATATTAACTATGTAGAAGTATGATAAGACAAACATTTATCTTCTAGTAATACTGGACCTATAAATACTAACAAGATATTTACTTTCTTCAAGGACCGCATATGTTGAAAAGCAGATTTGTTAATCTGATTGCTTGGTCTTAGTTTGTTTTCAATCTAGTAAAACAACGAAACTAGTTTTCTAATAATACTGGGCCTGCAAATACTAACCATGTAGTAGTTTGATAAAGCAAAATATTTATTTTCTAATAATACTGGACCCGGAAATATTAACTATGTAGAAGTATGATAAACAAATATTTATCTTCTAGTAATACTGGACCTGTAAATACTAACAAGATATTTACTTTCTTAAAGGACCGCATATGTTGAAAAGCAGATTTGTTAATCTGATTGCTTGGTCTCAGTTTGTTTTCAATCTAGTAAAACAATGAAACTAGTTTTCTCATAATAATGGGCCTGCAAATACTAACCATGTAGTAGTTTGATAAAGCAAAATATTTATTTTCTAATAATACTGGACCTGGAAATATTAACTATGTAGAAGTATGATAAGACAAACATTTATCTTCTAGTAATACTGGACCTATAAATACTAACAAGATATTTACTTTCTTCAAGGACCGCATATGTTGAAAAGCAGATTTGTTAATCTGATTGCTTGGTCTCAGTTTGTTTTCAATCTAGTAAAACAATGAAACTAGTTTTCTAATAATACTGAGCATTCAAATGCTAGCCATGTAGTAGTTTGATAAAGCAAAATATTTATTTTCTAATAATACTGGACCTGGAAATATTAACTATGTAGAAGCATGATAAAACAAATATTTATCTTCTAGTAATACTGGGCCTATAAATACTAACAAGATATTTACTTTCTTCAAGGACTGCATATATTGAAAAACATGTTTATTAATCTGATTGCTTGGTGTCAGTTTGTTTTCAATCTAGTAAAACAATGAAACAGAATTATAGGTGAATGTAAATATTTCCTTACGTTCAATACCCAGAATTTTTTTTTATATATAGTGATTTATTATGACTGATTTTTTCTTTTTTTCCCTTACATGTTCAACTTGTTCGTGTACAATTCAACGTTTTACTAACAAGATATTTACTTTCTTAAACGACTGCATATGTTGAAAAACAGATTTATTAATATGATTGCTTGGTTATAGTTTGTTTTCAATCTAGTAAAACAATGAAATAGAATTATAGGTGAAGGTAAATATTTCCTTATGTTCAATTCCCAGAAATGTTTGTTTATATATAGTGATTTATTATGACTGATTTTTATTCTTCTTTTTCCTTACATGTTCAACTTGTTAGTGCACAATTCAACGTTTTACTGACCTTGAATTTATTTCAAGATAGCAGTTTTAATAGGTGCAATTACGGACAAAGGGAAATTTGCTCTATAAATACAGTCCAATTTTCAACAAACAGTATTATATTTTACACATCGTTTTTTCACGGCAAAATAAATTTCTCTTTGACTAAATTTTTATGTTTTATACATTGTGTTTTATGAGTCAAATAACTAAAGGATTTTTATTTAAATTTGCTGTTGATTCCAAGATGGGATCTAGCAATTATGAATTAATAAACGAAATATAATTTTTAATCATATTTACATATCATTAAAACTTCGCGTGTGGCAACGTATTTTTAAGTTTTTTGCAGTCTGTCACTGGAGCTCGGGTCAAGTAAAAATACGTATTTAGTAGATTTGTGGTGGATACCCGCTAACCACCACAAATCTCTTAAATACGTATAATTATAAGTATGTGTGACATTATATGTGTGTTGTTTGCGTTGTTATGCAACGCTTTGCATTCTTTCTTTCCACAAGTTATGATTGTCGAGTTCCTCGGTCTTTTGTTGCGTTATTTCGTCTTCAATCGAATTCCTAGCTTCAGAACGTACAAGTTGTGTTCTGTCAGTTTAAAGCTCAGTTGTTTTTATCATTGCATACAAAATTGATAAAAATTAGCCGTTGTGACAAACATAGTGATAAAGAAATATGCGCTGACAGATTATCGGACTTTAATTGTAAAAATCGTTTGTTTTTGGGATTTCGTAAAAATATTGTTGTTTTTTTTTTGTTTAATAATCATACAGTACATATTAAAGTGTAAAATAAAGAAAGTTTCGTTCATAAAAACAAAGTAGTTTTCGATTTACTGCGATTTTTCTGAAGGACTAAACTTAAGCGCGATTCACGAAAAAACGATCGCTGCGCTTAAGTTGGCGGTGAAGTATACCCGCATGCCAAGTGTAAACAAATCTAAGCATAAAAAATATAAATTCATGCATTTATATCCTTTTAAAATTAAGTAAAATGTATATCATCTTAATTTATAGTGTCTGTAAACTACATTTAATAGAAGACTCATATTTAACGCTTCATTTATAAATACTCACTGTAACCGTAAATTTTGAGTTTCTTGACGGTGTCTTCAGAAAGAAGAGATTTTATCATACTGAACATCCAAGCAAAGAAAGATGGAGCTGCAATTAAAAAAGATTAAAGTTATTAAACATGTGCTTTGTAATCAAGCATAAAATAATTTAAAATTGGTGATAAATAAAATATTAAATATATTATAACATTATTCATTACGAGCTACTCTGTATTGAGTCTGAGATGTCTTTTAAAGCTAACACACAGTACAGTAATAAGGACAATAGAGATATTTTAATGGTATGTTTAGATATCGTATTACATTAAAAACCCTTTTTCTTTTTGCGATGTTGTGTTTTACACACAACACAGCTATAAGGAAAATAGAGATATTTTAATGCTATGTTTAGATATTGTATTCCATTAAAAACCCTTTTTCTTTTTGTGATGTTAGTTTTATCTTAAGACATATCTTATACCGAATATTGTGTTATTCTTACTGTATATTATTGCTATTATTCTAGGAAATTATTTATTTATTTTGCTTAATGCCAATTTCAAATTATCTATACTACTACCCAATTCATGAATCATAAATATGCATTCCAAACAAAAACTCTTATTGTAGAACATTACGTATAGAATTCTAAAAGTATATTCAAGTTGTGATTTCTTTCACATTTAAAACCATAAAAAAATTAAGTTGGCAGATAGTAATAACAACTAGTTTGTTTCTTGACAAAAAGTACTGAAATTTTTCAAACTCGAGGACATTAAATAAATTTCTTTTGACCTTTTTTACTTCCAAGGGTTTTATTTGCGATATTATTACAGAAAACACTTCCCGGGGGAGAAATATTGTAATATTTATAATTTTATTCTCGATAATATTTTTCAAAGTGTATCTAAAATTAAAAAAAATACATTTTCAGGAATATAAAAATCTAAAACGATTACTCTTTTCAAGGCCGTATATTTTATTATTATTTTTTTACGAAATCTCTATTTCTGTTATAGTATTGTGACGTAGCTACAACCCATTGGCTTAACGAAGAAGTTTTGTTAAAGCCCAGACCAAGGCGACTCTCTGTCTGGGTTTTTGACACTATACTATAAAGGGTTTTCGCTTTGGCACGCCTTGAGATGTCCGATGTGATTAGAAGGCCGGATACAATGCCGAAATGTTAGACTGTCAGGCGCCAACTAACGGACCAGTTGGAGGCTAGCAGAATGGCTACGTGGGAAGTAAAAGCCAATGGGAAGAGGTGAAAGATGACGTCAGGTGGCGCGAGTCTTTTTGCCAGAGAGTCCCCGACGACGAGAACGAGCGGAGGCTCCGACTTGTGGTGGTTGGTTTTTTGGAGAGCTTTTCTCCAGTTTTGTGTGGGACTCAAGGAGTCCCAGTTGTACCTCTGTACAACGGTTTATCTGTCGGCACCTGACCGCAGATTGTTTTTTAGATTCGCCTAGAACCTGGGACTTTAGGTCCGTACCAACTCACCTGAGCTCTGTGTTTTCCATTAGTAAAATTCGTACATAACTTCTATTTAATCAAGAATAAACGTTGTTATTGTTCTAAGCTGTACGTCGTGTCATAACCACTTCCACATTCACACGCTACTCGAGGATCCCGTGACGCAACAGTATCTATGTATCATATTTTCTCCATCATTTAAGTATAATATTTTTAGTCAATTTTGAGTTTATATTTATGTATGTGAATAGGCTCATCGTGCTTAAAGTCTAAATTTAATTTTAAAATACTTTACTAAATGCTCTTACACATTTGTTGTTGTTTCGTACTAAAGCCAAGGGGTACGCCTTTCGTTTTAATGAGCACCATTAAGGTGAAAGAACGACTTCGCTCAAGTGGGTCCTTGTAACTTTTGAAGCATGGACCAAACAGAAGACCCACAGGCTTGGCCTGCCATCTCAGAGGTATTAATTGAGAACTTGGAGACATTGTGACCACAAACATATCTTAGGTGCCCCAGTCACCTTTAACGAACACGGTGGATCTTAGGCTGGCTCGGGATCCGAACCCACAACCCCTCCATTACGAGATCGTTGCCTTTGCCGACTGTGCTACCGCGGTTCTCTCACATTTTTTAGGAGCTGAAGTGAAATCAACGTGCGTAATTATATTCCAAAATTGGTTTTGTCAATATGAACCTAATTACAGTACCATAGTTATAATTAAGTCGGTAAGAGGTATCCACAGATAAAGAAAATTGCATACATTTTAGAAAAAAATGTTTTAAAATGTATCCTTAACCGGTTAATACAAATTTAAAGGAACAATAAATGGTATGTTATGCAAAGCAGAGTACAGTTAAAAAATTGCGTTCACACCATTAGTATCCAATCTGAACATGACCCCCGATAAGGATTTACTAAACGGTGCTAAATTTGATAAAAACTTATATATGTGACTAGTATACTGTGATTCTGAATTCCTACATCTTTCTCTGTATGTTAAGCCTTCAATATATTAAACTCAGTTTCTCAAAGGATGCAAGTCACTGAGTTTCGTGTGATTAAAACGGTAACTCATATACTTTTCAGACATTGGTAATCGGAAGGTTTTAACTACTTCCCTGATTATCCCGAGTTATCTCGGGTTCGTATATATTGAAGTTGATTATTATCCCAAGAAAACTCGGGCGAAGCGGAATTTGTCAATACGATTTGTTTTATCACGGTTTTACTTGGCCTGGAGGACGAAAGGAAATATTCAGCTTTGTTTGACAGTTTACCAAGTTTTGTTTGTTTCGCGGTTCTTTTGGCGGGACTGGTCACGTGTTTTCCCTATAGTATAGTATAAGTCGGCTTGTGGATTAGAAATATATAAAGAAGGATAGTTGTGAAAAATCATCGTGAAGAGTTTTCTACCACATCAGGTAGACCCAGCTTTAGTCCTTCACCACTCCGGTTAACCTTATAGCATTTTGCAGATGTTATTCCTGCTACTGCAAAAAAAAAAAAAAATTAAATCCAACGAGACAGTGCAGTACTCTGTGCTCCCGTAAAAGAGATTCCAGAGGTAAGCCAGTAAGAAAAGAAACCAGATACCAGTGTACAGAATGTCAGGTATCACTTTGTGTTGTCCCTTATTTCAAAAACTATCATACAAAGACTAATATTCAACTTTTTTTCCATTTGTCGAGGTAACTCGAAATAGTAAACTAATATTAAAACTAAATGATTTTATACCTGTAAAAAATTAAAAATTCATCTTAAAAACTACATATTTTCTTTTGTTTCGTTTCCTCGTCTTTAATAATAAAATTTTAAAAAATAATGAATTTTTGCAAATTTTTCCAAAAAAAAATTGTAAGGGAAGCGGTTAACAATTGATTTGGTTTCGAGTACTACAGTCAACTATTTACAAAAAGACGACTAATTATTATGCATGGAAAACGATTGGAACTTACGTACTGAAACGCAGAAGTTTATGTACTGACCCTTTAATTTCTCAAGATTCTATCCCAATGGAAAATGACCAAGTTGTCTTGATCAGAAATATTTTTTATTGCAATAAAAATAAAGTGCTTTCATCTTTTCACACTAGCTTAAGCAATAAAAGTTTTGAAATAATTATACATAAACAAACAATTAAAACTCTACTTACTGTTAATAACATAGGCAACTTTGAGATTCTCAGGATAATTGCCTTCGTATAATTTCAGAAAAGATATAACCAATTCATAAACTAAAAAGAAATCATACAGAATTATATTATATATTTTCAGTAAACACATTTATTATTAGAGATATAAATTCTAAACACTATTATCTTTAAGATTATTCATTAGATATAACAATACGATCTAGATCAGCCGCAGTTGTTTAGGCAATTTACAGTCTCTATTTCAGGCAGAATACTATATTTTTTAAATGAATTTTTAATCTTTTTCCAATGCTCAACACACAAGAGGGCGCTCTTTGTAAATTCTAAACTCATAAAATTCATCCAAATATTGCTTCTTATTTTGATATGATACACTATTTTACATGATATCTCACACATGAATTCTATTTTATTGTCTGTTGTAGCAATTTGTGAGAAATATTGCAGATTAACCTCACAGTTATTTCTAATGGCTTGAAAACAAAATGAATACAACGAACGGTTTTCTACATTTCCTTGTGAAGGAAAAGTTATACATAAACTGACAGACAATAATGAATTATTTATGTTTTATTTGTACGTTACTGTTAAAAACAGTAAGGTTATAATCGTAAATTTGGTATTATACAGTAGTATAATTTCCGTTGTTTAATGTAGGCGGCGCTCTTGCTCTGTGCTGTAACCATTTTTCTTGATGCGTAAAAATAGAACAGAAATAATGTTTCAAAATGAGTTGAAAATTATGACCGCAAATGTAAGTGGAATTTTTGTAAATGTTTATAGAGTTTTGTATTAAATTTTGTTTCATTTCAATTCGGTTGGATTCCATGAACTGCCCTGGAAAATTTTTTTTATTTGAAAACAAGAAAAATCTTGGAATGAACTCTGACATCTAAACTTACGATGCTTCATTTATCGCTATATAGTGTTATTTAATTTGGGTTATTATGACATTTTGTCTTCTATGAGAGTTTTGTCTTCAGCAAAAAATTTTGGGAACCAGTGATTTGGAAAAAAAGAGAAGGCGAGGGTGGTACATGTTACAATGCTCTGCCCAGTGGGAAGTTAAGATATTTAAAATATATAGAATGTATCGATTATCTTACCCTCTTTGTGATAGATCTGTCTGAGACTCAGTCCATTTAAATCGAATATGAACGTTCTGGTTTCGACGTGCACACCTGTCTAAAGAAAAAGCATAAAACAAATAAGTGAAAAAATATATAATTTAGCATATATTTTTAATCATAAGATTAGAGTAAAGGAATTTATTTATCTAATACATTTTAATAACACCTAAGATTTTTAAGGCTAAAACTTGTATCGCTTCGACAAAAATATTTCAAAACCTTTCAAAAATTTTAAAGCAAATGTGGTCATTGAAAAATGCACTAAATAATACAAGGATTTAACCCAAATTATAAAAGAGTCATTTCTGATGAATATTTCTGTGTTTCACTACGTCGATAACGTGTTTATTGCAGTATAAAAATATCGTTCTCTCTTACAACTATCATAATCTGTTACAACTATATAAAAAATAGCATTTAATAACATCTGTATTTACCACTACCAACGAAAAAACTATCGAGTCTAATATACAAAACAATGTTTGTAATGGCTAAATTTTTTTTAAATATCACTGATTATGTTAATTTTTATATATAAAATATAAAAAATTATGGCTTATAATCTGTTTTAAAAAACACTGATCTATTCTTAATATTGTTTCAGATTGCATGAAATTCGACTCTCGATGATAAACAGCCTTCTCAACCGATTAGGCTTTAGGATATTTACCACGAAACAGTGCACTCCAAAATTGTAATTTTAGATTAAAATAAGGTCTTACCCCTAAAATAAAAAAAATAAAATAAAGATGATACCTGTGAATTACACTCATGTCCATAAATTAAGGATAATTCAGAATCACACAGAAATTGAGCTCTAAAATAAAAGTTTCACCTGGAGAATTATCACACACACCTTGAAGAAGAATATGCAAATTGCAGGAAACCACCAGATGGCGCGGATAGTACGTCACAATGACGAGAGTGTATGAAAGGGGTATATAAGGAATGGTAGCAAAGAAGTAAAATTGTTCACAAGCGCTTTAAAAGCCTTTCAGTGCAATAACCGCATAGTTATGGCACAAAGGAAGCATTTGGATGATTTTTTACGTGGTAGAATTATCGGACGACTGGAATGTGGACGTATCCAGCTGGAAGTATCCGAGGAACTTGGAATCGCCCAGAGTGTCATCTCCAGGCTTTGGCAAAGATTCAAACATGATGGTAATGTGAGTAGATGTTACAGCACAGGTCGCCCCCGAGTTACTACGCCGAATGATGACCGGTATTTGGCAGTTACTGCCAAAAGAAACAGACGGAGCACAGCATCAGACCTGTCTCGTCAGCTCTCTTCAGCTACCGGTACTACAGTTTCAAGGCAAACCATGTACATACGCTTAGGGAACATTGGTCTATATGCTCGTAGGCCTGTCAGATGTGTTCCCCTTACCGCAACTCACTGTCGCCTGCGATTATGCTGGGCTAGAGAGCATGCATTGTGGACACCGCAAGAAAGGTCTTGTGTTATGTTTTCCGATGAGTCCAGGTTCAGTTTACATTCTGATTCTCGCCGGACTTTCATACGGAGAGCGCCAGGTACCCGTTACCACCAAGAGAACACCACTGAACGACACCGTTACGGTGGTGCAGGATGGCTCGTTTGGGGAGGAATTATTCTTGGTTCCAGAACTGACCTGCATGTTCAGAGTGTAACGATGACAGGCCACATCTATCGGGATGTCATTCTGGAATAACATGTACGTTTGTTTCGGGGCGCCATGGGTCCTGAATTTCTGTATATGGATGACAACGCCCGACCTTACCGTGCAAGCATTGTACACGAATGCCTTCAATCGGATGATATCACCCGTATGGATTGGCCAGCATACTCACCGGACTTGAATCCAATAGAGCATGTGTGGGACATGCTTGGCTGACGAATTGCAGCCCGTCAACCCCCTCCCAACTGTCTATCGGAACTTCGGAGGACATTGCTTGATGAGTGGTGTAATTTTCCCCAAGATCAGATTGATAATCTGATACTCAGCATGCGTAGGCGTTGTAACGCTTGTATTGCATCGTCCGGGAGACATACTCCGTATTAACCATCATACTAACCATGTTATACTGTTTTCTGTAAATAGGTTCTTTTTTAAAATTTGCTCCAGGGAGTAAAAATCGCAATTTTTATTAATTATGTCAAACATATAGCATCTTTTTTGCTCTTTACCTTTTGTTTAATAAATAGACTTTACAAATAAGTCAAATTTGTTTTGCTTTTGTCTCTTTCATTGCCTGAACTTCATTATCCTTAATTTATGGACATGAGTGTATTACTGACTGATGTCAATTGTTTGAAATAAAGAAATTAAATCAAATTCTTAGAAGAAGGGAAGTTTAAAGTTAGCTCTTTCCAACATCGTTGTAAGCAAAACAGTACATTGAAGCATAAGATAGGTTAGCTTGTACTTCTCTACAAGTATCCAGAACAATTATCTTTCAATACAGTTATACTTGGGATGGGTGTTCCCAAGCCTGCATCTGGTTCCGTGTACATTATGAATGAGTAGTGAATGATGGGTAAGATTTGAAGAGAGAAAAAAGAAATTCCATTATTAGCTACTGTAAATTATCAAAAATCTTAATCGCTTTGCATTGAGAGATTTTAATAAAAAAAAGAAAAGACTGCATGAAATTATAAGTGAAATGAAATAAAGTTAAATTTCGTTGCAATTGTACTCATTAAAGGAGTGAATAACTTTTTTTATTTGAAGAAGTAACACCATGAATTTTATCAGTGATATTAAGATACACAATAGGAGTTTTCATTCAGGTTAAAGTAATAAATGTAATTCCCAAATTAATATTTTATGAGTGAGATTTCATGAAGACGGTCTAGACATTGTCACGAAAACTGTTAGTATTGGGGATATTTTTTGCCTAAGTCTTATAAAATAGCATTTAATATCCCTGAACCAAATAATAAATTATGCATCAGTACCTCTTCACTTCGTTTTCTCATCATTTCCCTGTCTTTGTCTAAGAACCACGTGATACACCTCCTAATCTCTACTCTTCGGAAACAACTCACGATACCTGAATAAAAAATAAAACATTAATAATATTAGTTTGTCATACGTTATAAAAAATGGATGTGAATAATTGTTGTACTATAAGGATATCGTTATGTATATATATATATATATATATATATATATATATATATATATATATATATATATATATATATATATATATATATATATATATATATATATATATATATATATATATATATATATATATATATATATATATATATATATATATATATATATATATATATATATATATACTGGTGTGCAAAACTTAAGCAACAGGTGATTTTTTTTGCCTTAACTCCACGAGAAATGATCTGAGAGACATGAAATTCAGAAATGAGGGAGAGTATTATGTACGTCAAGGATGACGAAAGCATCGATGCAGAAGAAGGAATACAATGCATACGGTATGGAAACAAATAAAAACAAGCTTTATTGAACGCATAGTGTCTTGACTTATGATTATCTATCCAAGAGGAAGAACATCAAGCAAATGTTCTATAATATGGTATATTCTCTCCCCTAACTGTAATGGTTGCTTCGCCCCGTCTCCGCATACCCAGAACTAGCTGGTCCAACATTTCTTGCCATAGGAGTGCCCATTTCACAATCAGCGTCTGTTTGAGTTGTTGGGCGTTCTCCGGGGGATGCAAGCGTGCTGCAATGCGTTTACCCAAGGCATCCCACACACGCTCGAAGGGATTTAAGTCAAGGGAGTACGCTGGCCAATCCATTCGAGTGATATCTTCACTTTCCAGTAGCTCCCCCAGTAGCCTTCTAGTAGTAATACTCTCCCTCATTTCTGAATTTCATGTTTCTCAGATAGTTTCTCTTTGACTTATGGCAAAAAACCCATCTGTTGCTTAAGTTTTGCACAGAGTATATATATGCAGAGGAAGAGAGGGAGATAGATAATTCCCAAACACTACACACAACAAATTTATATATATATATATATATATATATATATATATATATATATATATATATATATATATATTATGTGTGTTTATATAGTTAAAGAAGTGAAATAAATCCTTTCTTGAATAGATGAAGCAAAGTTTATGATATACACAAGTTATAGATGTTATTTAAAAATACAAGAAAACTCAGAATTTTTGAATTTATGAGAAAATGAGCCAGTTGCCGAATTACATATTTTCATTCAAAATTGTTCCTTAACACGTCTGAGTTCAGTCAGACAGTAGTTCAAATTTTATTTAATTTGTATTTGCAATTATTACTGTATTATCACAGAAAGTTTTTACTTTCACTTTTAAAAACTATTAGGGTGTAAAAAAATATATATTTACCTTTTAGGTCGCAGGGCCCAGCATTAATGAAACGCACAGGAGATCCTTCACGATCGAATCCCAAAAGGGGTGGTAGTAAATACTGAACGAGAAGCTGAAAAATAAAAGCGATATTTTAAGATCTGACAGAGAAAAATTTTTTGTTTTTATTTATTAACATGTTATGATTATTTACCTCAGATTTATAATCATATCGAAGTAAATCTTGAAATATATCTTGAAATTTTTGCAATAAGGATTTAGAAATTTAATATATATTAAAAAATTTAAGTATGATAAATTTCTATGTAACTCTGTAGTCCAGGTGCCAATTTTTTTCAAATCAGAGAATAAAAATCAGAAAATATATTTGATTTATTTATCTGAAAAAATTCACGACATTGATTACTTACAGTGATCCCTCGTTTTTCGTGGTTAATGGAGACCAGAACCTTCCGCGAAAGCTGAAAATTCGCGAAGTAGGATTTGCCCCTAGGAATTTTTGTGTATGCGGGTATACGAATGTTTTAAATATGTAAACGGTATTTATACTTTACACATCTAAGACAAAAATTACAACAGTATACGTATTTACTTAAACGTATCAGTGCTAATTAAGAGATGTTAATTACAAAACCTCATGGAGTAATAAAAATTAATCAACATTGCTTTCTAAGAGAGGCGAAGAGTCTTGTGTTGGTGGTGGAGAAGAGGCTCTCTCTTGACTCGTAGAACTTTTAAGCTCACTCGGAGACTCTTCCGCTGGAGGCGCTGATGGTAGAGACAGGGGCTTTACCTTGGAGAAAAACATTATGATGGGTAGTTTTTGCCTTTGTTTTTCATATTCCTTCAAAATTCCCCTGTACAAGAACATAACCCCGTCAACGCGATTGCTGAACTTGGCAGCTAGAACCATATTGTCGTCAATGTCTTGGGAAAACTCTTGCCCTGTTGCACAATTGTTGCAGATTCTCCAGGGTAAGGCCACGCTTCAGTTTGTTCTTCGCCTTCCTCTTCATTTTTTTCCTCACTTGCACACTTTGCCATCTCAAGAGGTCGTGGTATGTACTCTGAGTCAACGTATCTCTTTGTTTGACATGCAGAGATCCTTCTCTCTCGCGCATCAACGCTCCTTTCCGCAATGTGGCTGCCGACATGGTTGTATTTTTTCAATTTTATTTTTTGTAACTTTTTTGGAAAAACCCACGAAGCACCGAAACCGCAAAACATAAAGCGTGAAGTGGTGAGGGAACACTGTATTAACATAAAATGTCTAAAAGCAATAATCCGTCTAGCTTTTCTAGACTATCTCCATGAATCCAAAAACTTCCAAAAGGTGAATAAAACTAGGTCATCTAAAATGTATTTTTATGTAAAACCAAATATTTACGTATGTGAGAGGGAATGCCTAGACAGTTTTACACCAATGGCAATCTGTAAAGAGTCTTTACTGAATAGTGAGGGTATTGGTGTGATCATATATCAAACGTTATTTGTTTTCTGAAGTTTATTCTTGAATTGAAGAAAGCCACCTGAGCCTCTCCCAAATTAATTGTATTTACATGAATCCAAAGAGTCAGTGTAAGTCCGGCCATTGAAATAATCATGTATATGGGATAGGGATGTTTAGCCAGCTAAACACCAATAGCAATACGGAAAGAGCTTCTAATTTTGCTGAAAATTTAAGGCATTGGTGTGATCACAAATTAACGTTAGTTGTTTTCTTGAAGTTTATTCTTGAAGAAAGCCACCTGAGTCTCTTCTAAAGTACTAATATTTAATATTTTTGTTATAAATATAAATTTGTTATAAATATAAAACGTTAATTGTTTTCTGGGAAGTTTATTTTTGAATTGAAGAAAGCTTTCTGAGTCTCTTCCAAAATAATAATATTTACATGAATCCAAATAATCAATGACAGTCAGGCCATTTGAAATGCCTCTTTATGAAAAACTGAAATAATCAAGTATATGGAAGAGGGATGCCTAGTCAGCTTAACACCAATAGCAATACGGAAAAAGCTTCTAATTTTGCTAAAATTTTAGAGCATTGGTGTGATCACAAATAAATCGATAGTTGTTTTCTGGGAAGTTTATTCTTGAAGAATGCAACCTGAGTCTCTTCTAAAGTAATAATATTTACTATTTTTGTTATAAATACTGAAAAATTATAATCGGTTGTATTTCAATTTTGGACTTCAAAACTGCTCGATCGAGGACGATTTTTACACAGGTAGTTCGTACAGATTTTCATAGATGGCAGCACTATAAGTTAATATACCGATTATTTCCTTATTCTCTGGAGCACATTGAAGAAATTTATAAATAATGCACGGTATTTATAAGCAAGTAATCAAATTATTAAAATTTTAAATGGATATGTTAAATTAAAACAGTAGTATTTTTTTCACATTTCAATATTCCATATTCTCACATAATTTAATTATATAATTTGTATTATTTTTAAATTTATTTTTCGATTCAATTTTATAATATAATAAAATTTTTATTGTTAATATTCTAACAACAAATTTTGCATGTGAAATGCAATATCCATGCAGACAAAACATTTTCTTAATCGAAATAAAGAAGATTTTTAAAATTTACTTGCGTGAAACGAACTCTTAAAAATGCATGCTCAGCTAGCCAAGTTATTGGTAACACCCTGGCTCACATAATGTTCTTTAGAAAAAAATTATTAATTTTTATTGATTTTTGCAGTAGTTGTGTATATATTGTGTAGTAGTGCATGTGTGAGTGTTTTTTAAAACTTTTGTTTATTTTATTTTAAAGCTAGTTTTAGCAGGTTTTTCGCGCATTACAGAACCAATATATCTTCACCAGTTAATTTTTATTTTTTTATTAATGTGATTCTAAGTGTTATTTTGTCTGTTTTCTATCTGTATGTAACGTATTTGTATCGTTTGCTTGTAATATTTTAACTGTATTTATACTGCATTGTATATTATGAGCTGCCGGGAATTGTACACCCGGGGACCTCTAAAACATCTTAAACCTTTGTTTTAAGATAGATGGTCCTCGTTGGTGTAGCCTATCAAAGTTCAATCTTGACTCCCAAGAACGTCGAATAAGCTGTAGGTCTCTATGGAAAATTTTCACCTGATAACTCGCTCTTGAATGGAAAAAGTGTTTGAAAGATATATTTTTCTTGGGAATTCTATACAAATCTCTTGTCTTGTTAAGACATTCATTTTTAGCTTCAATAAATTCTAAGTTCCACAACGATGGACTTCGATTTCAAAGGAGTCATGACTGCTGTTCGAATAGGACTTCTAAATACCCAGTAACACCGGGCTCTTCAAATAATAGGGACTAATTTCATGCGTAATAGCTGATAATAATTTAGCAGGTTACATGTACAAATTCTTTCAGAATGCTAAATTGGTGGACTAATCTTGTAGAGCCTTCTTGCCCGAGTGCAGAGCGATGGCCGAATGGTTAGGGTGCTGGCCTTCGGAACCAGAGTTCATGGGATCGAATCCCACTCTGGCATGGATGTTTGCAGCCGTTCGGATTCGGCTTTAACCAGTAGAACATTAGTGTTGCAAAAACTAGACCATAGTGCTCCAAACCAACCAACCATCTTGATCGTGTAGTCTTTTGAACTTTCTGCCTCTATGTAGCTATTATTTTACCAATTTCAACTATTTCTCTTTTTTTTCTAATAATAAGTTAAACTATTTGAAGTCTATTTTCTGAAAGAGCATTTTTTTTCTTTTTGAACCATATTTACTTGATTTATTTACGTTATCAATTTTATTTTGGTATATATTTTTTTCAATTTGACATTGTGCTATTTTTATCCTTGTTTTAGAGATTAATGTAAATGAATTGGTAACAGCGTTATCGTATGAAAATGTATCTAACATATCCATCAAGTGTGTTAAAGTGATCTTGAAAAAAATTGGATACTATTTCATATCATTTATTTAAACATGTTTAGAATAACTATGATATTAAATTTAAGCGTTTTTCTTTTTATATTATAATGAGCTTTGTAAACTAGAAAAAAAATTATATTAAAGGTTAATAAACTACTATGCATTTTAAGAGTTTATAAACTATTATGCATTTTAAAAATTTATAAACTGTTTAAAACTTTTTAAAATAATTTAATTCATTTATTAATGACTAAAATGTGTTTTTAGTACAATTTATTTTTTCGTTTACCATACTTAATTGATTTATTTTATTTTGGCTTTTTTTCCAGTTTTTATTTAGGTATGCCATTTTCACCCAGTGATTTGAGACTAATCTAATTACGTATCAGAACCACCTCATGGAAAAGTATTTAACATTTATTTCACGTGAGAAGTACAGTAACTCCGCTTAATGTGACAGATTGAGACACCACGATTTTAATAACAATAACCGATTGATAACAATAAACGATATGCAAAATTAGATAAATTTACCCTCTCCTTTAATTCACACCTTATATTTATGTACCATATATTATCCTTTAACACATAAGAATTTTATACATAATTAAAAAAAATGATCATTTGTTGACTGCCTACAATTTATTCTAAGAAGCTCATTGATAAAAATGTTCGTAATCATAATGTTTTTTACAGTCACCGGACAGGTGTTGTACTCCACGTTTCAACACTTTCAATGCATTTCTCATTTCAGCACTTACAGAGGGTGTCTTGATATCAAGAGATTATTCATCTGACTCATCAGATCCATCATTCGTCTATTTTCCTATGATAATGTGACAGACTTCAGATTCTGTTAATATAGAAACTACTGGAATGTGTCTCCGTATTTTTATTTTCTTTATTTTTTTTAGTAAGATCATCACGAGTTTTCAAAATTTTGCACAATAAAGGCTGAGAAATGTTGCGCTGACTCAGTTTTGGTAACCTGTCATAACGACATTAAAATTTTTATCTTTTGTTTTAATGTTAAATCATTTAGCTTTCTGACTTCCATATCGACAAACTGTATGTAAGCGAGCAGAATTCCTGGGACGGGTAATTTCCCACTTCCCTAGGTGGAAGAGGGAGAATTCTCGGAAATTCAAATGCTGAAGGAAAAGAATGGATTCCTTCTCAATATATTGTGAATATTCCTTTGCCAGTTAGTTCGGAAACTGATAACATTAACTGATGTAACGAACACATAAAGCGATAATTTTATCATGCAAATGAATAAAGAAAATCGGGACCAATTGATTTCAATAACAATAAGCGATTGATAACATTAACCGCGATCACATTAAGCGGAGTCCACTATATTTTTACTTGTAGATATATTTGTTATTTTTAAATGATGTAATAAAAAAAACTTAGCCGTTTTTCTATTAGCCTAAATTCACCAAATATCGTTAGGTATTTTTTTTATATCTTTAAAATATGTTTGCAAGTTTATAAAATTAAATTTAAATGAATGAGTTATTTGTTTTGCGATGAGTTTTTTATGTTCGAAATGGCTTATAATTTTATATAATATAATCTAAAATATAATCTAAAAACTACTTTGTATTTGGAAATAAACATAACTTTCATCTGCGAGCCATAATTACCCACACCGAAAACTAGACCCGAATCAACTAGTATGATAAAGGAAAACAAAAAGAATTAAACCACTTTCAAAGAAAACAGATCATATAAGAGCATTCATCATGTATCATAAGGGCAAACACATACATTCAAGATCCAAAACATTATGACCACCCCTACATTTTGCAATGAACTCGCGTGGAGGACGTAGAAGGCACTTAATCAGGTGGAAGTGGTATATAGCTGCTGCTGGAGAGTCTAAAGAATCATTCTTTCACCAACTTCTGTGGGAAAGTCTGCGGATCTAAGCGATTTTGATAGAGAGCAGATTGTAATAGCTCGAAGGCATGGAACAAGTATTTCCGAAACTGCACGACTCGTGGGTTGTTCGCGATCTACAGTTGTTAGTACTTATGCAAAGTGGATGAATGACTGTGAAACAAGCAGTAGACGACATGATGTTGGACGTCCACAAGCTAACAAAGAAAAAGATCGTCGGAGACTGTCTCGCATGATGAAGCAAAACCGGAGCCAGACATTGGCTCAGCTGACAACCCAATACAATGCAGGACCAAATAGAATAGTATCGGAGCCCATTGTTTAGCGTCCTTCATTTATCACGCCGATGGCCGTGTCAGGATACGATATCTTCCAGGCGAACTGTTGCTCTCTCAATGTACAGTAGGTCATACACAGGCCGGTGATGGCGGTATTATGCTTTGGGGGACGTTCTCTTGGGCGTGTCTGGGACCCTTGGTTGTGGTACAGCAGATCATGAACACTACAGGGTATCTGAAAATCATTTCGGACCAGTTGCACCTTTACATGGCCTCTATTTTTCCAGCTGGAAATGGAATGTTCCAACAGGACAACGCCCCATGTCACAATGCTAAAATTGTGTTGGAGTGGTTCCAGGAACATGATGCTGAATTCCAGTTAATGTCCTGGCCGCCTAACTCACAGCATCTCAATTTGATAGAACACATTTCGGATGTCATGGGACGGCAGCTAAGAGTTCAAAGACCACCAATTCGCAATATCTTGGATTTGCATCTGGTACAATCTGTCTCCGTCCATCTACCAATGACTTGGAGCATCCATGCCAATTCGGGTTGAAGCTGTGTTGTGCGCAAAGGTGGGTTAACTCGTTAGGAACAGGTGGTCATAATGTTTTGGCTCTTGAGTGTATATACACATACACGATAATAATTACATCAAAGTTTTATATTCAAATTGTAGCCGAAACCTGAAACGAATTTCAAAAATGCTGAATGCTTTATTAACAGTGAACATCTGAGAATTGCTGTCAAAATTTAATTACTCTAAAAAAACGGTATAGATTTGTTTGATACATAAAAACAAAAGGAAATACTATTTTTTAAACGACGGAGAAAACTGTTGCATTATACATTTTATTCCATGGTTTTATTTATGTGACTGACTAAATTGCAAACCTCCAAAACACGCATTATGCTTTAGTCGATCTTAGCCAAAATTAACAACCGTGCAAGACGAATTTAGTCGTCACAGATGACTGCCTACACGGATGTGATAAAGTACCATTTCTAAAATCATCTTTGATTAATTTGTTTGCATCTGTCGTGAGAGGTACAGTTTATTTAATTTTACATTTTCCTGTTGCGTGTCAAATTTTTCGCAGCACGTGCGTTGTTGGTAAACGAACTAACCAGCCCAAAAGTTTCACGATTAAATCTTCTATTTTAAGTCCTGTGATAACCTTGAGACATTTCAACAATTATAAACTTAAAACAAAATTCCAATACTTTAACCCTATCGATGCGCATCCTGCGATTTTCACAAAAAAACATAGATGAAGCAAAATTTGCGCAAACCGTGATTTTCGTGGGCATGCATTTTAGCAGTCTATTTAACTGTGTAACCCGCTCTTTCCCCGTTTATTGTTTCATTTTGGCTTTACTGTGATTTTTAATTGTTTTTTATCTGTAGAATAGCAGATGGCTTTAATTGTCCACATTTCTTCGAAATATAGAAGAATTTTTTTTAGCATTTTGAGAGTGCTTTTCATAGCTGAAAGATGTCTGGCAGGAACTGTTTCGTGAGTTATATAATCTATACTCCTGACGATATTTCCGACACTGATAGAACTTATGACTTTGATTTCAAGTATACTGAAAATAGTCATAGCGAAACTGATGATAATTTCTTGGATTCCGCTGCGGATAGTGATGAATCTGAAAATTCATTTTCTATTCAAAATGTTCGACAGAGGTGCAAAATTGATATGCAAAATAATCCACCAGCTCCTGCTTCATTTCCTTTCCTTGGAAATCCCGGACTAAATTTCACTATGGCAAATAATGCAACTGTATTGGACTATTTTGAACTTTATTTTGATGATGTTATGTTAAAAATAATAGTAAAAGAGACCAACAGTACATGAGAGTAACAAACCCATGAGACTAACTGCTCGACACTTTGCTAGCCATATACATCCAAATCCCATCGAGAAAGAGCCTCGTAGATAGTGTGCTGTCTGTTAGAAAAACTGAAGGTGGAACAAAAACTTCGAAAAGAAACGCGAATTTGGTGCAAGGATTGCGAAGTAGGACTTTGCCTCGAGCCTTGTTTCGAAATTTATCATACAAGACTTCATTTCTAATAAATGTTTTGAAAGTCTTTTGCATTTTTTAATTAGTATATACATTTTGCTTTTGTATTATATAAAATAAAGGATAATTTAACCAAGACTAATTTTAAAAATTTAGCTTTTATATCATTATTCTTCAATTTCATTTTTCTGTACAACTTTTTTTAGGACCTAATTCTATATGTAAAACAAACTCTTTTACAAAACTTTTTTGTATATTTTAACTCTAAAATGTATATAGATTTGAAATATGTAGCAAAAAAATACGCAATTTTGGAACCTATTTTGATTTAAAAAAAAAAAAAAAAAAAAAAAAAAAAAAAAAAAACGCAGCTAGAGGGTTAAATCAATTGTGTTCATAAAATTATTTTTGATATAATTTGTTTGCCTCTGTTGTGAGACGTACAAATTTTTATTTTATATTTTCCTCTAGCGTGTCAAATTTTTCGCAGCACGTGCGTTGTGGGTAAACAAACTAATCAACCTAAAAGTTACAAGGTTAAATCTTCTATTTTAAATCACATGGTAGCCTTGAGACATTTGAACAATTATAAACTTAGAACAGAATTTCAATACTTTAAATAGTCTGTGTTCTTAAAATTATCTGTGATATAATTTGTTTGCTTCTATTGTGAGAAGTACAATTTAATTTTTTTATATTTTCCTCTAGCGTGACAAATTTTTCCCAGCACGTGATCTATGGGTAGAACTATCCAGCCAAAGGATCAGTACCTTATTTTACGAGGTAGTATTAAGATATTTCATCAATTTTTAAGAGAGGATAAAAAGTCCCATGAACTTTAAATCAGCCGTGTACTTAAAAAAAAGCTTTGATTTAATTTGTGTGCGTATGTCGTGAGAGGTTCAATTGGTTTGATTTTACTTTTCCACTAAAGTGTCAAACATTTCAAATCACATGCGTTGTGGTTAAACGAACGATCCCGCTCAAAGATTGCAAGATTAGGTATCATATTATGAGTCACTTAAAATATTGTATGCGAGACACGCACTAGTATACTTTCTGACGATTGATACTTGAGCGCGGGTCACATACTAGTATGTTTTATGCCGATTCATACTTGAGCTCGGGTCACGTACTAGGACGGGTTAGTGTAACAACATGGTTTGTTTGTGGGTACAAAAATAACGGTATATACAGGAAAACGAAGCCTAATGTTCTTGTCTACTACATAGATTCTGGAAAAATTTAGGTAAATAAAAACTAGTTTTTACATCAGTCGATGTGGAACCACAGAACGGAAATATTGATTAAAATTCAATTTATATTTAAAATTAACTTTTTATTTATCCCTGAGAAAATGATATTATACATACATATATATATTATATATATATATTTGTGATATATATATATATATATATATATATATATATATATATATATATGTATATATATATATATATATATATATATATATATATATATATATATATATATATATATATGTGTGTGTGTGTGTGTGTGTGTGTGTGTTTATTTGTCTATTTATATATTTGTTTATACATTTCAATATAAAATACAAAAAGTTGGTTAAAAAATTAAATAATTTTCGATCTATTGAGATTTAACTGAATAAATAAAATTACTCTCAAAACGCCCGCTCCCGGTACAATTCCACTGCGAAATGTACCCGCACACAATGTGTTAACAGTATTGATTTCAGAAGTTATAGAGTTAGAATAAAAAGTCGATGTTTATATGGTTTAGAATGTCAACATTTTAATTCATCTTACATGTATGTGCATTTAAATTTGAATCAAAACTAATTTTCTAAAAAAATGATAAGAAAAATCTTTTTTAGAGGGTCTATGATCCGTTGAACTTTTATTTTCCTTTAGTCAATTACCATGTATGCGATGTCTAATTTTTGCAGAATCTTATTTTTAAAAAATAACCCTTACCTCGGGTGGATTGTATTCAGTTAATAAGTATTCTTCATCGAACTGCTGACGAAATTCAATGTGCTGAAAGAGGTTTAAAAAAAGTTAAGTTGCATATTTTAAATACATATTATATAAAAAATTAAACTTAAAAGACATTTAATAAGAATAATCAGCTCAATATCTTATATAATTATTTTGTAAGAAAAATCCTAATTTAATCAAATTCATAGAGTTGTTCGTCGACGTACTGAAATTTATAGAGCATGTATTTGTAAAAAGGAAAAATAGCTGTTAAAACTAAAATCTTCTACTTCTTTTCTTGTGATATTAAGGCTTCAGATATCTATATGTGACTTAGCGGCTTTAAGGCAATAATTTCAGTTAGTGTAATAATTACTCGTAAATATGTTTCGGCAGTTGTAAGTGACGGCCGTATTGGAAATTGGTATTACTATTTCTGATGCGGGGCACTTAATTTTATAGCATTTAGCAATAATAAGCCACAAATATTAGTTACCCATATTTTATTATGGGAACTACACAGAGGCGGACTTGAGACAGAACAATACAAACGTAGTTAGTAATCGTAATTTAAAAGTAGGGCCCAAGCAACTCCAGCTCCGTAGAGGGAAATTTCATGCATCATTACACATCTAAACTCATGAAAAATTTGATTATCATTTGAAACGGTAGGTACTTAAGACAGTAAGACACAAACGTAGTTGGTCCTCGTAATTTAAAAGTACGGCAAGCAACTCCAGCTCCATAGAGGGGAATATCATGCAGTATTAGACATCTAAACGAATGAAAAGTTTGAGTTCAGGTGAGATAAGTTCAGGTTTAAAGTTCAGGTGAGATATTTGAGATCACCCTCTTTATAGTCTTTACATGCTTTTGGTCCCATGAAAGAAAAATTTGCTAAGTAACGATACAACTTGGAAGAGCGTTGAAAACTACAACTAGAATACTTGTCAAGACTATAACACTACTTCTTTATAGGAAACATTTAAAACCTGTCCCATACCTCAAAAAATACTCAAATAAGTTAGGTAACGTCAATAAGTAAATATTGTATAGAACTTTAAGATACACTCAAAAGTAGTGTAAATTTTTTATCAGGTTTTGTTATAGTTATAAGTGCAACTCACTATTTAACTGATATATGTAATTATGCACTTTTAACGATGAAAACTGAAAATATATAGTGTTATCAGATATATTTATGAAATAGTTTGTATTTTGACTAGCAAGCCCATGTATGTATTCTAAGTTTAAAATATTATATAATTTCTTGCACTCAAGATATATTAATTTATTCATTACAAGACAGAAGGCAAAAGAGCTCACCATAAAACATCTTTTTAAACAGAGAATATAGGAATAAATTATGTTTGACTCTTTAATATATTTGAGTCCCCATACAAGAGCTTTAATATATTTATTAAGCATGGAGGTCACAATAACTCATTTCCTATTAGCCCGTAATAGATTAAAAAGCATTTAATATTTAAATAATCATACAAAAAAAATCTTTATATGTAAAACAGAGTTTTATATTTTTATATACCCCACATTTTTCAAACTAATACTAGAGAGAAAAACTATAGAACAGTATATTTACCTTTCGGAACATGTCTTCAGACTTTTTCAAGTCAAATCTTCTGGCTAAAGATGGATAAAAGAAAAACGTTCAAGAATATGCCGTAAAACATTTTAAAAATATAATTAATGCTATTTGCTTTTTTATCTCTCTCTAATTTAGTTATGGTAGTACATAAAAAGCATAAAATTACATTTTTGAAAAAAGTGATGTAACTTTTTTACAAGGAATATGTAAAGAAATGTTAACATTTTTCTTCTGTCACTTACGAATAACTGGCCAAATGATCATTCTTAGAATCATTTTTAGAATTTTTTATATCATACTCCTCATAATTTTCATCCTTATCTTCATCTACCAAGGAAATTATTGACTCATAACGTAGTTTGGGTCTACTAAGTGACTTTCATACGGCTGAAAACAGTAAAAATGGCATTCTTATATTCACTTAAGAAAGAAAATAGGCTCAGTTACTCCAAAAACTCAAAAGAGTAGTTATTAGAACCACATATAGCTCTAACATGCAGGCAAGGAGTCGAAACAAAATGATATGTCTAAAACAAAAGGATACGGAAAGACTAAACTAAAACGTAATATTAAGTCAAAAACAGGATACATAAAATAACATATTGCGTAATATTACGTCAAAAACTGGTGAAGGGTTAAATAAGGTAATTATTTATAAATCAGAATTTGCTACGAGAGTCATTCAGAAAGTAAGTTTCCCGCATTGTCAAAAGATAGAGCTACAAAAGGCACGGATGTGATGAGCAGGCAGATGGCTTGTCTTTGTTGTCAGGGTTTACATGAAAGTAGGTAAAATATCCGGAGCTGAAGATAGACGAGTTTCATCGATGACGACGTTCAATCGTACACTTCCAAATTCTTCCACTATTGACTTCCATCTACTTGGGGATCTTAAGAAATAGCTGTTCCACCAGCACATATGAAAACTTGCATACAATTGTGAGACGTTTGGTGTATTCACAGGCGGCAAACATCGATAGCACTGGACTACAAGCCTTATTTCACGACATGACAAATGATACAATTCTGGTGGCTATTATCACTTCGTGCAGGAAACGTATTTTTACGTTTTTTTGCAGTCTGTCACTGGAGCGCGGATCACGTAAAAATAAGTATTTAGTAGATTTGTGGTGGACACCAACTAACCACCACAAATCTACTAAATATGCATAATTATATGTGTGACATTATATGCTTGTTGTTTGCATTACTATGCAACGCTTTGCATTTTTTCTTTAAACAAGTTATGATTGTCGTGTGACTCTGTCTTTTGTTGCGTTATTTCGTCTTCAATCAAATTCCTATATCCAGAACGTACAAGTCGTATTTTGTCAACTTGAAGCTTTATTGTTGAATGCAAAATTGATAAAATGAGCCGTTGTGACAAAGCTAGTTATGAATTAATATGCACTGACAGATTATCGGACTTTAATTTTAAAAATCTTTTATTTTTGTGATTTCGTAAAAATATTGTTTTTTGTTAAATAATCATACAGTATATATTGAAGTGTAAAATAAAAAAGTTTCGTTCATAAAAACAAAGTAGTTTTCGATTTACAGCGATTTTTCTGAATAAACTTTCGCGCGATTCACGAAAACACACACACTGCAAGTGTAAGTTGGCGATGAAGTATACCCGCATGCCAAGTGTTATGTTAAAAATACTTGAAATATTTCTGTAATTTTTACAATAAATCTTTAAAAATAATAATATTTTACTTCTTTTTGCGAGTCTTGGGAAACTTAATACCTATTTGACCCTCGTAAAAGAGTTAAATTTTAAACTGACAACATTCTTACCTCTAAGAAACTGGAGTAGCAAATGGTCGTCATGCTTCGGCTTTAAAACATCAGACAAATTTTGTCGAAACTGAAAGAAAGAATTAGATTACTTTAATGTATTGTTGCCTTGCAAATAAGTGAATTTTCTGTAGACATTTGATTTTATGGTGTGACTGAAAGACAGGGTACCCTCGCCAATTTGGCGATAAAGCTTTGAGCAGGGTAACCTAACATTTTCATCTGATATTGCCGTGTCTAATCAATCTGTATATATATTTTAATTTATATTATATTTGTATCCATCTTTCCTTGTGCAACCCATTTCTTATATGCGCATAATGCTTAAAAATTAGATCTAATGAACCGTTAATGGTTTACTATGACTAATGTTTCATAATTTGAAGTTGTTGGCTTTGTTGAGGAATTGATTGCCCATAAATATAAATGCCTGATTTCTAAGTGGTTTTGATTAATTATATAAAAGTATATAATTCTATTACGGTGGCGCACTTCACATCAATTAAAATCGCCCCAAAAGTAAAGGATACAGTGGAATACCTACGTGTTTTAGAAAACATCACCAATAACTTCACCAAATTTGCCAAGGGCACACTATTTGTCAGGATTAAAGTTTTTATTTACTACAGATATCTAGCATCTATAATTATATATTTTAGAAATACAAGCACTCACTTAATTGAATGATGGATATTGGTTTGGTTTGGTTCGGTTTTGGAGTGCTGCGGTCTACTTTTTGCAACACGAGGGCTAAGGAGACCGGGACCTACTATTTAAAACCGATTCCGAATGGCTACGAACATCCATACCATAGGGGGATTAGAACCCACGAACTCCGGTTCCGAAGACCAGCACCCTAACAATTCGGCCATCGTTCGGCGAATGATAGATATTACAAATCGATTTAGAAAATGATTAACTTAGAGTTGTGTATCTCTGTAGGCATATACATTTAAGTTTTACTAAAAAATTCCATTTAAATTGTTATTTCTAATGCCACTTGGATGAGTGAAGCACGTGAGCCACAGGGCACATGAATTAACACTAAAACCGCGGGTATTTCACTTAAACCATGGGCTGGGTCAAACTTACCCCGATTAATACAATCCAGTGTTGTTATTCTAAAAGTACACTATATTTATATCCAATGACATTAATTCACTTTTAGACAATAAATTATTATAATAATTGATAAAAAAATAATACGATATTACAATCGAAAAGTATATATAATAAGAGAAAAATATATAGATAACTTTAATGGAACTGTTTCGTTTCTTACCAGTCAAGGTTTCTTACACAGTTCATACGCAGTTTGGGCAACATCTGATTTATATATATATATATATATATATATATATATATATATATATATATATATATATATATATATATATATTGTACTTTTTCTACATAACGATATTTAACAGTTAGAGCGAAATTTTAGAATTTTGTTTCCACACTTGGAAGCTTAGTAATAAAGATTTTTCGCATAGCCACATATTCTTCAACATTATATTTGCGTAGATTTTTATGGGTAAAAAATTAGGAAAAGTCAAAATTTTATTTTAATTCAGTTAGTAACTTTATGAGAACACAAAATAGTTTTGGAGTCAAAATTACCCATACTAGGGTTCTAGTATTAAGGCAAATGGTGTGCCTTTCGTTTGAAGACCACCAGGTATGCTGAAAGAACGACTTTGCTCAGTGGTCCTAGTAATTTTAAAGCATGGACAAGCAGAAGTCTGCTTGGCTTGCCCTGCAACCCTCGGAGATACCGTTTCAGAACTGGTAACCACGAACATATTTTACTTGCCCCAGTCACCATTAACGAACCTAGAGGTGCCCGAGACCCTGCCGTTCCTTATGAGAGCGGACTTTATGACTCTCCCGAACGTAATCACTATAAAGCTGGCTCCGGTCAAAAGTCGCAGAAGCCTCCACGAGGTCAAAGCACCTACGTAAAAAGAAGTCGAAAAGCTCCGAGTCGCAAAATTCTAGGCTTTTTATACCTAGGGGTCAGTTACAGTCCAGCCAACCGTTTTTTGGTCAATTACAATTCTTGTTACCTGAAAACTCCAGCTAAGGTTACAGCTAGTTGCTTTAGGTGAATTCTCATTCGCTAGTTGTCCTGATTCTGATTTCTCCAGACAATACTCCTGGGTCATTAGCGCAACCGATCAAGGGCGGGACGCCTATTCAACCGAACTGTCAACATCTCTAGACACGGCGTCGCCGCTCTATTGTAGTCGGGTCGAAACAAGAGCACTTCAAATCAGCTGATTTCGGTTTTTCGTGTTCTGAACAATGGGGGGTGGGCATCTTCAGAAGTATATCCTTTTATAACATCTTGCACTAAGCAATAAAATTAAGATATAACGAAAAATTTAAATTTTTTACCTCCTCCAGAGCCTGCTCTTGACTGGCACTCAGATCTCCCACGTATCCGCTCATGATGCCACTTGAGGTGCTTTCTATTAAAATTGCGTTTATTTTCTTTATCAGCTAGGCATTTTTATGTGAAATCCTAAAAGAAACCAAATTAAACATTTTAATAGAGCATTTATCTTTGATACAGATATAAAGTATTTTACTGCTCTTACCTTGTGAAATATTTCACATATAAAACTTACATAACACATTTTACATATAAAAAACGGCATTAACCACAGTTTAATTGGAAGAATACTGCCCCAATATGGACTAGTGGTCAGCATACAAGTTTATAATCTTGAGGTGTTTAAGGCTAGGAAGCGCCCTAGCCATTGTTTTGTGCACTCACCTATACTGTTTAAATGCTATAAACGAGTATGCAATAGCACATTTTATATGAAAATATTTAATTAAATATATAATGAACTATACAAACACTTTTCCTTTATTCATTCTACTCTTTAGAGGTCTTTTGTTTAATAATACTATATATATATATATATATATATATATATATATATATATATATATAGTATGATAATAGTGTATAACGGGCTGAAAAGTTCGTAGGATAACATAGAAAAAAAATATTTTTGATAAAATTTGATTTTACTATTCAATGTAGTTGCTTTCAAGGGCGATACAATGATTTTAGCAGTGATGCAATTTTTGATACCATTTTTATAGTACGATTTGTCTTTAGCTTCAAAATTGGCCCCAGTTTCGGCGATTACTCCTTTATCTGAGCTAAATTTCTTTCCAGCGAGCATTTTTCTTGACGTCTGAAAACAGGACAAAGTCACTGGAGGCTAGATCTCTAGAATACCGTTGGTGAGAAATCATTTCCAAGCTCAAATCATATAATTTTTCCATTGTTTTCATTGAATTGTGACACGGTGCATTGTTTTGATGAAACAGTACTTTTCTTCGTCTTCAAATGGAGCCGTTTTACCGCGATTTCGTCCATCCAACGCTCCAGTTACGCTATGTAATAGTCGCTTTTGATGGGTTTTTTTTCTTTTCAAGATAGTCTATGAATAATACACCTTACGCATCCCAAAATACTGATTCCATAACCTTGCCAGCCGACTGTTGCATTTTTCCATGTTTTGGAGTTGGTTCATAACGTGCAGTCCACTCGGCAGATTGTTAATTGAATTCTGGTGTGAAATGATGGAGCCATGTTTCATCCATTGTCCCGCATCAACGCATAAATTCGGGTTTATTACAACTAAACAACTTCAAACACAGCTCAGAATTATCTATTCGTTGTTGTTTTTGGTCGATTGTAAGTTCGCACGGCACCCACTTTGCACAGAGTTTTCGCATACACAAATATTCATTCAAGATATGTTTAAGGCGTTCCTTTGTTTCCTTTAGAATCTCAGATATCTTGATCCACCTCATTTTACAGTCATTCAAAATAATTTCGTAGACTTTTTTGATATTTTCATCGGTAACAGCCTCTTTGGGGAGTCCACTACGTGCATCGTGCTAGGTGCTCATTTCGCTTCGTTTAAACTTAGCAAATCACTTCTCAAAGGTTGATTTTCCTGGTTCAGACTCCAAGCCTTCACTTCAACAGTATTTGTTTTTCTAAAAAGCAATGCTTTACTAAAACACGAAATTCCTTTTTATCCATTGTTGTCAAACTAAAAAAAGTTACTTCACTCAAAACACTACATCTCACAAACTAACAGCTGTCAAATTTATACAAGTGTCTTTCAAAGGTTAGAGCTACCTAAAAATCGTTCGGATTCAATACTAGTAGCTTAATCTATGTGTCAGCCTACGAACTTTTCAGCCCAACTGTTATATATATATTTCTGAAATGTTATTTTTCTTTCAATTTTTCATGATAAATTGATAGTTTATTCAATCCAGTTGAATGAATTATAATTCTGTCTGTAGTTTTCAATTTAAGACCTCCCGTTTTAATGTAAAAACTTAATATGTTTATTTATAACACATGTTAAAATAATTATTATTATAACACTGAAGTTTTGCCCACAGGTTCGTACGCAATTCTTAATCCTTATGATTCCTCCTATCTCCTCTAAAAGTTTGTCGCAACATTTACGGGGCACCCTGTAGATATAAAAAAGATACCCCTAAATTTAATTTTGTTTCAATGCAAGTGTTAGTAAATTATATAATATGAAATATAATTTTAGAGATATCTAAAAGTCCCTGCAAAGACTTTAGTAAAATACTTGAAATAGATGTAAAATATTTGGATAAAAATATATTTTTATTTGAAAACAAAATAAGATTTAAGAAATTTAAGTTTTATCTAAATGAACTATTTAACCTTTCTTTGCATGATGAGAGAAATTTCCATTATAGCATTTAGTGTATAGTATATATTTAGACTAGAATTATTTTATACAGTTTTCCTTTAATCCAGAGCAAGGAATTACATCACCCTGATTTATTTCACACACAAAAAAAGAAAAAATCATGCAAAGAAAGGTTAAAAATATTTTTCTTTCCTGAATATGCTTTAATTTAGTTTTCAAATGCAAAACATTTGGCGAACAATTGCGAATGTAAAAAATTGTGCGAATACCATTTCCCATAAACGTAGTCAGGGCCGTAACTAGGGAATGGCAAAGGTGGCATTTGCCAAGGGCGCATCAGTCTTAGGCCCCACTGCACCGTGAGAAAATGGGGTCCGAAAGAGGTCGATTCGCCCCAAGAAAAAATAAGGAAAAGTTTAAAAAAAACTTTTTTTATTATAAATTCCCATGTGTTTAAAAATTATTTTTTTTATTAATTATCTTATTTTCTAAGATTTTTCTACAGACTAACATGTTATAGATTCTTACAAAATGTTTACTAAACACTCCTAATATGCCTTAATATAATTCTGGATATTCGTTTTAAAATTTTGAACTTATTCAAGTTAAAAAATTAAATTTATATTTAGAAATTTGCCAATTTTCTATGAAAATTCATCGTTTAAATAAAAAAGAATCCCTTCAAATAAACTATTTAGTTTATCAGAAAAATAATACCCCCAAAGTGTTAAAAATATTTTAAGGTATTAATAAGGAAAAATAAAGAAAAAATTTAAAATGAATATACAAGGAACATTTTAATAATTAACAAAATATTTTATTAGTTCTTTTTGAATATATATATGTCGTGATCCAGTATTAAGGCGAATGGAAAACAGTCTTTCTTGATAATAATAAGTTTATTAAATCATCGTTTCATTTAAGCGAAACTTGAGCCATTTTCATTTATTTGTCAAAGACAAGCGTAGAGTGTGTAACAACTCCATGTCCACGCGCTAAGTGACTCATATCGGTTCACTTAATCATCAAATTTTTCAAATATCTTTCGCTTGACCGGATGATCCCAAAAGCTTACACGAGCGTGAGTCTTTTTCATTTATTTTATTATTATAAAAGAGTTCCCTTGGTGAAATAGCTTATAACTCACGTAATTTCCTACTACCCTTATTTAAACCTGACACACATATATATATATATATATATATATATATATATATATATATATATATATATATATATATATATATATGTAATATGGGCGAGACTCATTCAAAATCACAACACAGTTTATTTCTGGTGAGATACATGAAATCCATACAACAGACAAGCACTTTTACAACATCGTGCACCCAGACAATGTGATCCTGCACACTTTTCAAGTAGGGATTTCTCAGGTAAATAGACTACGAATAATCCCTAAGCCCAATTAATCAAGTGATAAAATATACTCATGTTTAAAGAGAACGCGCTAACTATTGGCTAAAGTAGTTCAGACAGAGGCTGAATGAAGTCTATAGAGTGTCTGGAGGGAAAAATCGGAATTATCGTTCAAAACCCCAACGTACTTTAGGAACAAAAGTTATTAAATTAATATTAAAATATGAAATAATTTGACTGAAAAGTTAAAAATTCAGCAAATATATGCATTAAAAGTTCTCTTTTACTCCTTTCACTTAAGCTGTAATATGCAGAAGTTTCGTGTTGATATCAGACTGATAAGAAAATATTATAACTCTGTATTAGAATGTGTAATCAAATTTGAGAAAACATGATTACGTATATAAACAGATTCTCTGACGATTGAACCGACGTTACTTAATCGTTGAAACTTGGCACTCAGAAGAAAATAAACAGTTTATTTCTTATGTTATCACTTTCTGAAACGTTGTCTCAATTTTCGAAAGATATGTTCAATATCACACAATTTTCGTTCCTTTAAGTGTTCTGTATTTTCATTGTCGAAAATCAAAACTAGATGGCGCTGCGTTGAGATTAAATTACACTAATTGCATGGAAACGTTCCTTTAATAATTACACGTATTTTTAAAATCCATTTTCCCAGAATATCATGTGACATATCGTGTAGGAAACACAAAACATTTTTTGAAGTGGGACATAGCTATTTTTGTGAATGAAGAAAAATAAATAACTAATTATAATTTTGTTTCTTCTTTTTAACGTTGTTTTATGATTTGTACTTATATCTGCTGTTTTGTATTATACAACATTTATATAAAAGTAAATTTTAATAAAAGTGATTACGTAAATCATTTTCTTTCATATTTGGCTTAAATAAGAGATTAAGTACATATGTGATAATTTCAAATTTAAAAATCAATTATTTTTTGTTTGAAAGAAAATTTTTCACCACTATTAACAACAAATTCTTTTCATAAAGGTCTAGGAGTCTCTTTCGCAGACTAAGAATTATCTAGTGTTTAAGCTATAGATCTTTAAAAATTAAGAAGTTTATTCGATTGTGTGTTTTTTTATACATAACCACACGGTTTGCAATCTATTCGCACAATTTTGGACATCAATCATATATACCGCCAAATAATCACTGTTAATATGAAAACCTCTGCTGTCCATCCTATCATGTAATAGGACAAGATAAATTAAAGTTGGCCACTAACATATAGTCAGTACATATTTTATGGTAATTTTATACTATACCATGTCCAAAACTCATCCAGATAATTCTAAACTTTTAAGATAAATTTTTGGAAGTTAAAGTCACGGACAAATAAGCATGTAACTTATTACTTATTTAGGTATATCAAGAAAGCATTGTACTGATCCCGTCATATGATGGGCTACAAGCTAGTAAAATAATAAAAGTAATGTCGAAAGTTATATGTATCACGTGAAATTCCACCTTTTCTATAATGAAAAGGAGAATTAATTGCCCAGTCATAACTGTGAAAGAATGTGTGTCGCAAAATAGCTGTTGGGAGATACAAAAGGAACTGTTTTACCGAAGATTAAATGAATATAAATGTATTATAAATAATGTATTATCATTAATATTTATCAGCTTTTTTTGATTACGTTATATTCCATAGAAAAAAATTGTAAACAAATATGTCAGGCTTGAGAGCATCTGAAAATTGTTTTCCCGTAATTTTCTCTATATACCTTCCATCAACTCTGATATAACAAAAATTAAGATAGCAGATTCATGAAATTTATTGTCTTATTTTGAGAACACACACACAAGTTGACAGCAAAAATTAAATGATTTACAGATATGTTTGATTACCTTTCAATTAAAACGATTCTCAAATAGCTAAATAAAATAACACATCTTGTTTTGATTGCAGTCTGCACTGTATGTAACGAAAAATTTCTATAATAATACGATGTTATCAAATAGCTAAATAACACATTATATGTATATATATATATATATATATATATATATATATATATATATATATATATATTACGGATATATATATATATATATATACATATATATATATATATATATATATATACATATATATATATATATATATATATATATATATATATATATATATATATATATATATATATATATACTAGATGACCCAATAGACCTTGTTCTGTTTTAACGCTGTATATACAAAAATTGTAAAAACTTTTTAAATAAATTATGCATTGAACAGTTTTGATAGAAAAGTAAAAAAAAAATTTAATATTTGACACTAATACTCGAACAGTTATCAAAAACGTAATTACATTAAATTAAAATTCTCATATATCCTGTACGGGAATCGATCCTGGGACTTCTACTGAAGTCCTTTGAGCTGAATACTGCGCCAGAGATACGGCGGCATTATAATAATCTCAATAAGTGAGCAATTCTGTATGTTTAACTAATAAACATTTTCTATCTGATCAAATTGTGAATCTAAACCATTCTCGAATCAACTTAATTACATACATAAAATTTCATCAAAATCAGTTCAGCCTTTTTGGAGGAGTTGTATTACAAACACACAGACAGGAGAATTTTTTATATAAACATATCTATATCTATATCCATTTATCTATCTATCTCTCTCTATATATACATACACACACACATACACACACACACACACACACACACACAATATATATATATATATATACATACATACATATATACACAAGCACATTATACATATATATCAGTATATCAGTATGGATGTGTATATATATATATATATATATATATATATATATATATATATACATATACATACATATATATATATATATATATATATATATATATATATATACATATATATATATATATATATATATATATATATATATATATATATATATATATATATATATATATATATATAATCCTTGAAAAGACAAACTCAACAGTTCACAGATACTTATTTACAATTTATTTTTTGGACAAATCACACTTTTTAGAGAAAATAACAATTAAATAAGTCTAATAGCGTCGTTTTTAGCATAGCATCGCCTTATTCATATGCAGTCGCACACAAACTACTGCGTCGGTGAGAGGAACAGATGGCGTTCTCCTAAAAGCAGGTGAAAGGTTGTAGTTATGGACCCTACATTTATGTAACGATAATCGCACTCATTACTTTTAGAAAACACTCCATATTGTAGAAAACTGAGAATATGCTCAAAGAGGATATTAAGACTAGATTTACGGATGTTAATCATAAACCTATTTTTACTGAAGTGAACAAATTTGACTCATACAAGAAATTTGGTTTTTTGCAAAGAAAATAGTTCCAAATTAATTTAAATAAAATGTTTATTATCAAAAAATTCATGGAAAACATTTTTTACATATAAAATCTGTTTTTGAAATACATTTTCCGAAAACATTTCTATTACATTTAGCACAATGGTTTCTACATCTGTTTCTTTTGCATGATTGTTGAACTTAACAATTCTTCCATGCGTCAGTAGCATGAATTTCTGTCATTGGAATGGAAGTGTTCCCGACTTCTTCTCTATATTCACTTCTTCTCTTCTTCCCTATATATATATATATATATATATATATATATATATATATATATATATATATATATATATGTACATATGTATGTATTCAGATTTTTAATGAGTCAAATTGGTTCGGTCCGTAAATCTAGTGTTAAATTTAGATTTAGATTAATTTACTCATTTTGTGAAAACAAGATATATATTGAAGACACACAATACTAAATAGATCAACAGTCGAGTATCACGACAAAAAAAAATTATTTTCTGGAAAATAGAAGTCATGTTTAATTTATAACAAAAGCGGTGGTATCAACAAAGTTGCAAAGCACGAGGAAGCGATTAGAAAACTCATAGCTTCCAAAATTAAAGAATTTGCTGACCACACAGGCAGGATTAGGATGATTTAAATCATGATTTAAATCTTGATTTAAATCAGTTGATTTTTTTTAAAATCATTGATTTAAATCATTTTTTTTACTACTTTTAAAACCTATATTCCAAAGACAGGAGATTTGTGAATCAGCACAGAAATGCCAATAAGTAAATAAGTGTTAATAGATAGTATTTGTTTTCCAAGAATTTAGAGGTTGTTATCAGAAAGTACGTAGTAGGTGTAGGTACAATGACTAGTTTTAACTAGTGGAATTTATTTTATGTGATGGGAGGTAAAGAGAGTATTACAGAATTTGAAATCCAGTTTGTCTACCAAATAACAACAGCTGTGGCTTCATCTGCTGGAATGGAAAGACAGTTTTCCTTTGGTATTGTTCATCTAGCCTGCATAACCAATTAGGAGTGGATAAAGCAACAAAGCTAGTGTTTTTATTGAAACAATCAACTCCAAAATTCAGTGCTTGAAAAATAATTAAATAATTGTGATTTGTTTTTTTAAATAAATAGTTTGCATTAATAGAATATTTAATTTGTTCTTTAAATTTACATCGTATTTAGTTTGTACTATCCAATTACAAAATAATAGAATGTATTTAAATTAAAATTTATATTTAATTTAGATTTAATTTTAGGTAATTAGTGCGTAGAATATACTAGATAGATAAGATGTTACTTCTTATAACAAACTATTCTATGAATATTGCAAAAAACATAAAAACAACTATTCAAATTAGTATTCAGAAAAAATCAAAGAAATCCGATTTAAATAAAAAAAATCTGATTTAAATCAAATAAATCTGATTTATTTTATTTATTTTTTTTAATCATGGTTTTTTTCCAACCCTGCACACAGGAAAACCTGTACCGTTCCATCTGGTGCAATGTCCCGGGCAATATTAGCCTCGTGATTTCTGTCCTTGATTTAAATGCATTTGCTGAATGCTCGAACTCAGTTGGGGCGTCACAGGCTAGGAGTTAATCTTTGAAATATAATTTTGACATTGTTTGGTCATTACACAGCTTTATATCAAAATAAAAATAAATCTCGTTTCGTGAATCATACGAAAATTATCTACCTCCAAATTCTTCAAGTATGTAAGGAAGGGGACATCTAATGCATGAAATATTTGAATTATGTTTGGTAATTGTACAGCTTTGTATCAAAATAAAGTTAGAACCCATCTCACTGAAATCTTTCGTCATATCGCTGATGTAAATAAGGAAAAAAGCATTTTTTTTTCAGATGTTGTGGTGTAGTACATTGCTGTTTTTACTTCAAATCCATATATCTACGTTAAAATAATCCAAGTTTGCTTTATATCATCTTTAATATTAATTATAGAAAAATGCCACTGATCTGCATTACAAAATACTAATATATTAATAAGAAGAAAAAACAAGGAAAAATACTAAAAAAATATAAAAAGTAAAAAGTAAAAGAAGTACTCCACGTGCTACACCTAAAAGAAAAACTGGCAAAGTCTAAGAGCACCCTGCATTCTTTTTCTTCCTTCTAAACTACTCCAACAACCTTATACTTTTTTCACCAAAAACTCTTTCAACTCGTTGTCGTTCCATTATCCTGTGCTGATGCGTCCGTCGTTCCATTGTCCTGTGCACGATGCGTCCTTTCCCGGCTCTGTCCAGATTGACCGGGACTCCAGGCATGTTCCTGAATCGCCTCCTGGCGACCAATCACAACTCTCCAAAGTTTAAGTGCAGTCGTTTCCTCTGGCCACACCACACGCCTCCTGGAGTCGCGAAAAAATACTTGGGCATGCAACCCACAATGTGTGAGTCCTGCGAGCATATCAGTTTGGCAAACCTTATGTAAAACATAGCTCCACTCTCACATTTTCATAATTACACATCTCTATATTTAAAAACCTATCTCGTAACTCTCACGAAAATTATCTATTTCCAAATAAATTATGTAAATAATTAAGAAGGTATTTTAATCCATAAAGTAAAATTGGATATTTTTTGGTAATTATACAGTATTGAGTTTAAATTAAAGTTAAACCTCCTCTCATGACTCTTACAGGAAGAACCTATTACCAAAACATTCATGTAAATAAATAAGAAACCATTTCAACCATGAAATATAATTTTGATATTGTCTTGAAATTACATAGATTTGTGTCAAAATAAATCTAAAGACAAGCTTAATTTTAAAAACTAGAATATGATATTTTTTATTTTTTGTGCAAATCAATTAGCCAAGCAAAATCATACAGACTGCGGAAACCATCTGTTTCAAAACTACTTGAGTAAATACTGTATAAGACACATTAATCTCTGATATTTGCTTTGATATTGTTTGGTTATCATATAGTTTTATTTCAAAATAAACGCTAGTAGGTTTTAGTAAATAAAAATATGAATATTTAATAATTAAAATTAGCATATAGCCCGTCATATAACGGGATCAGTAAAATTTTTAATTTTCCAGAATTGTAAAGTACCCTATGAGGCAGGTAAAAAAATGGTTTGTTTTTTGGCTGAGAATTATCTTTCAACAAAAATAATCGATTAAAATTATCACATATGTACCTAATCTATTATTTAATCCAAATATAAAAGAAAATTATTTACGTAATATCTAAGTTTAGTGATAAAACGTATGGAAATAATGCAGAAGATATTTAAATAATCTAAAATAAATGATTAAATGAGATGGTTAAAGAAATGGCTTCATAATGCTAGAAAAAAAATTGTAATTTTTACTTGTTTATTCATTTGTGATAAATCGATAAATTTAATTGCCTGCTCTTAAAATGGGACTTCATATAATGGTATTAAACGCTCGAAAATAGGGACGAGGTGGATTTCGAACGTTTTAAAGATGACAGTATTTTTTATGTGATACGAAGCTTATTCATACCAATTTATTTTAGAATCGGATCTATAGTTTAGGAAGAGATAAACTTTACTCGCTTTAAATTTTACTAACCCTAACTCATCAAAAATCCAATATTGATGCTCTATCCATTCCAGATCCAACCGCTTCATAAATTCGAGGACAGACGGATATATAACTTAGGCTATTATTACATTGCGAGAAGAAAGTTTAAGGATACAAAACATGAAATGTTTATGTTGCCAGGGACATCCGTGAATTTAATAAAAAAAATAATAAAAATCATAAAATGTTGAAAAAAATAGTATAAGTTTATTTTTAAAATAACAAAACTTTAGGAAAAAGAATTTAAAAGAAAAAGCAGAAAATATTAAATTAGACATTTAGAAAAATTTGGATATGTCGGGGAGAGAACCGCCAACCCGAGAAGTACGACGACCAAATGGGCAGACACTCTACCGAACATGCCACGCCTACACATGGAGAAGGAACTAATTAGAATATATGAGGGTCCAGTAAAAACAGTCCAGTTTAAATATTACGCTCCGCCCTCGCCATCCTATCAAGAATGAATTTACTATCGATTCTATAGTAAATATTCTATTAATTCTATTATTATTATATTCTATAGTAAGTATTCTATTATTTCAAGCCTTATTCTTCCTCTTATTCTATACTATAGAATAAGAGGGAGAATAAGGCTTGCCTAATAATAGGAAGGGAGAATAGGCATGAAATAATTGCATTAAACTCTCGGAAAGGAGTGGGGGGGGGTGGATTTCGAACTCGCTTTGAATTTTACTAACCCTAACTCATAAAAAATCCAATATGGATGCCTATATCCATTCCAGGTACAACCGCTTCATAAATTCGCGGACAAATGGACATACAACCTATGCTATTATTATATAGGGGATTAACCAATTGAAAACCTGATTATAACGGAAACCAACTACTGCTAAACCACTCTTGTAAATAATGAAGATGACATTTTAATCCTTGATTACGATTCAAAGTATTATCGATAATTTGGAAGTAACTGACATAATTTTATTTATTGAATTACTTCCGAACGACACAAAAAATATCCGTTAGACAAGGAATTAGCAGTAATATTGGTTTCATCTAGGTTAATTAATGATTGATGCATATTTCCTTATCAAGTTATCACTGCTTCATGGCCGAATAGGTCTGGTGAGCAGAGAGCGTAAACAAATGTATATGAACTTCCGTAGGCATTTTTTACACGTGAGGGGAATAACACGTGTTGCACTCATAAAATTGATCAGATCTACCAGGAGATAATCGTTATTAAATGGCCATTTATATTATAATTAAAACATCTGACGCATAAAAAATTGTTCTTCATGAAACTTAATTGTTGTAATACGGACTTCGGATTAAAAGAGAAAAAAAACAGTCTTTTGTTAGAGGAAAAGATTACGTTTTCTTACACAAAAACTTTGGTTTGTTTTCCTAAGGTCAACAATTTTTACAACACAACAACTAATAAACTCTTTTGCTCATTTGAATCAGAATTGAGAGTGGTAAGTTAAGTAGGGTCTGCGGGGTAAAATGTTTTTTACAGGTACATTTCGCAGCGGAATTTTTCCGAGAGCGGCCGTTTTGCGCGTAAATTTAGTTATTCAATTAAATCTCAATAGATCGAAAATTATTTATTTTTTAACCAACTTTTCGCATTTTATATTGAAATATATAAACAAATATATATATAACATCTTAAAACGTATAAATAATATCTTAAGTATTACTAGTAAAAAATTAGTATTTGAAACATTTTAATTAAAATAAAGATAAATTTGTTTTGTAAATCTACTTTTGAATTAATTTTAAACAACTTTGACGATGAATTTACAGGACCAATTATTAGTTATTTGTCAGGATAAGTGCCTATTTTAGACGCTTATAGAGATAGGGAGTTCCACACTAGACAAAATAAAACGTAGTAGAATTTGAGTGTTTATATTACGTCATTTGCCACTCTGAATGATATGCATTTTTGTCTAGAAACCAACAATTGTTGGCCTGTCTTCAATTTGGCCCATGTAAATAAATTAAATGGGGATAACGTGTTTAGTCTTATCCACTTTAAATTTTTAATAACTACCACAGGTGTCAGAACTTATGTATGACTAGTTTAGCAAAGAGTAAAATGTCACGTGTTGTCTAATTTGTTTTAAAGACGCAGTAATGAGGTCTTTCATGTCACTTTCTAAGAAATCACAACACAAGTTATAATTACTAATGACTATTTGCATGCAATGTTCATTTAGCAGAGTAAAATGCCACTTGTAGTCTGATTTGTTTTAGAGATGTAGTAATTAGGTCTTTCATGTCACTTTCTGAGAAATCCCAACACAAGTTATAATTACTAATGACTATTTACATGCAATGATAAGGATTACTAAATTTGGAAAACTAGTATGAGGAAATACTATCTCAGAGGAAAAAATTTTATTATTCAGTTGGTACGAATACTCACCATTCTATTATAAGAATATTAAAAATATTTTTATTGGTTTCTAATTATCAGCAATAATACGTATAAATAATATACATATAAATATATCACATCCTAACAGAAAACAGTTTTTAAAAGTTAGCTTTATGCATAGAAGTACGAAATAAAATATACTTGTTCATGCTTGCGATGAGGCTCGCCATTTCTTTTTTTCTTTTTTTTTTCTTTTTTTTTTGAACAATCTATCCCATTCCTAAACAAGTTTGCTGATCTCTGATATAGAGAATATAACACAAAATAATTATGTGCTCTAATTATGTTAATCATCTTAAGAATTTTAATCGGTCTTGATCTAAAATCTGAGTCTTAGAAATTGTTAAGAATTGTGAGACAGATTTCTCCTATTAAGTCACTTCTTTAACCTTCATAAAGAAGAGGATACATTTCAATGTTTTCTCATAACGCTTATTGATCGTAAATAAATCATATGACTTGCTGATTGTATTTCTCATGATTGCATCTCTTATCGTATTTTTATTTTTTAATTGTGATTCACTTCCTGTATTATTATCCTTATTTCAGACAAATACATGTTTTTCTGCTTCTTGTGAACTTCTTTTGTTCCACTCTATGTCGCACCCTTTATAAGTACTTTTGCGATTTTCACAGATTAAACGAGGTTTGCAATCAAATTTTCAATGATAATACAGTGGAATCCGCTTAATGTGATCAGAATGATACACCGCGATTTTGATAACAATAACTGATTGATAACAATAAACGATATGCAAAATTAGATAAATTTACCCCCCCATTTAATTTACACGTACTAAATTTCAAAACAAAACAAAAAGCACACACTTTATATTTATGTACTGTATATTATCCTTTAAAACTTAAGAACTGTATAGATAATTTAAAAAATTGATCAATTATTGACTCTTTACAATTTTTTCTAGGAAGCTCATTGATAAATTGTTCGTAATCATAATCAACCTGTCATAACCATTTTAAATTTCGATCTATTTTTTTAACGTTAAATCATTTCACTTTCTGGCTTCCATATCGACAAGCTGCATGTAAGCGAGCAAGGCATAAAATGTGAATACGCTCCTTCTCAGTTCCGATAATAACGTGTTGCCTTCTGCTTATCTGACAACTATTGACCACCAGCAGGGTGTGCGTATTTCTGAAAAGTCCATGAACGTTTAAAACCCACTCCTTTCTTCATTTCCCATTTTCCTAGGTTGAAAAGGAGAATTTTTAGAAATTCAAACAATAGCGAAGGGAAAGAAAAGAATGGGTTCCTTTTGAATATATTGTGAATATTCCTTTGCTAGTTAAATGAGAAAACGGATCCCATTAACCGATGTAACGATCCCATAAAACGATATTTTTACATACAAATGAATAGAGAAAATTGGGAGCAAGTGATTTCGATAACAATAAGAGATTGATAACATTAACTGTGATCACATTAAGCGGAGTCCACTATATATTCAAATGATTCATATCTTTAATAATCTTGCTGCCACTATCACCCCTCTCAATTTGTCGTTATATATATGTAATTCATCAAAAGTTATTATATGTAAAGGTACTCAGAATACTTCCAATTCACGACTGCATTTTTTAATCTTCGATTTCTCAGACCTAAAATTTAAAAAAAGGAAGCAATTCACTAAGATAGAATTCTACCTTTGATACTCAAAACTGCAAAATCAAATAATAAACGCCCAATGTGCTACCTTGCCCACAGTTTTCGTAACCTAGTTGACAATTCAACCAAGAAATGAAGCACACTTGTGATTTAAATGCGAGTGTTTGAATTTTGTGATATGGCTTTGCATTCCACAAGCACGTGTAACGGAGAAATGCTTTCTTAAAAATTATGCCACTGGAAGTAAGAAACACGTGATCACTTTGAAGTATCGCGGACACTTTTATAAACTCCCATTTATCGATTTTTGTAGGCGTCGAATGTGTTCCACGTCTGTCCGCGAACTCAAATTATGAAATAAGTTTCACTCTAATATAAATTATTAACTGGATGTAATTTTATTTGACTGATTAAACCGAGTATTGTCTTTGCCAAATAATATCTAGGAAATTTAACAATTTGGCTACTAGCTCAAGTGTGAAATAATAAAAGATTTAGGGCTTGCATATGTATAACTGGGGGACCAAGTCCAGAGCAAAAATGAAGCCTACGTGCACGCACACACAGATATATATATATATATATATATATATATATATATATATATATATATATATATATATATATATATATATATATATATATATATATATATATGTGTGTGTGTGTGTGTGCGTGTGTGTGTGTGTGTGTGTGTGTGTGTGTGTGTGTGTGTGTGTGTGTGCAATCCGTGAAAAAGTCCGTTGATTACACGAAATTTAAGCCTCTTTACTTGCCCGGGCTTACTGAGCAAGGAGCACTTTCAGAATTTTCAAACTGTGTTTTGATGTCTTTCTCAGAGGTTGCTCCATACATTTAGTTGCCGAACGATGGCCAATGGGTTAGGGTGCTAGCCTTCGGTACCGGAGTTCATGGGTTCGAATCCCACTATGGCATGAATATTCGTAGCAGTTCGGAATCGGCTTTAAACTGTAGGTCCCGGTGTCATTAGCCCTTTTGTTGCAAAAAGTAGACCGTAGCACTCCAAACAAAACAAAACCACACATTTAGTTAATATATTAAGCAACATTATACTTTGATTGCATTTGCGCATGCGCAGTGAAACATTATATAATAAACCTGTTCATTTTTTATCAAATATTTTTTATTTTTTAATTCCGATTGCAAGGTACTGTGTATAGTGTTATTTGGCATGCGTCCTGAAAACAGCATTCTTTGATATTGAGAACTCTACAAATCATAAGCAAAACACATAAATTTGTGATTGACAAAACACACATTTGGGATTGTTTTCATTAAACCTTCATTTCTCCACAAGTATACGTTCTATCCTCAAACAATGAACACAGATTATTAAAATAAGCATCCTAATTGTGTGTTAAAGTTTCAACGCTTTTCATACATTACTTTTTACAGGGTTATCCAAAACCTATTTGTTTTTCCTCAATTTGTTGACGATCTCCTATGGAGTTTCGGGAAAAATTCTTAGCTGAAATATGTGACGTCTTCTATCCTGTTTACACGGTTGAAATGTCAGGTTAATTCCTAGTGTAGTTTTCTAGATGTTCAACAAAATCTCTAAAATCGCAAGTGACCTGTAATCATTGGCAATATAGTGCAAATATATATATATATATATATATATATAACATATATAAATTATTTAACTTTAATATTTCCTTAAAAACCTCCTCTCTCCTATTCTAATTCCTTAAAATCTTTTTCCAAGCCTCTAAATGTCTTAATCAAAGGAGCGCTCTCGACTTATAATTCTTTCGATCCATTTCCCAAAGCTTTCTATCCTATAGATGTAAATTTTCTGTCTATTCAACACGTTTCTCAGCTGTCGCCAGCAAATGGCTCCGCGTTTTTCCTTATCTTACACTTTAATTAACTGAGTAATTGGGAAAATTCTTTCTGTCTTCGCTCTTGGGAGCACCTCTGTTAGAGTAGAGTGATTTTTGTGTCTTTCCTTTGTCTGTCATTGACTCGTAAAGATGCCCGTTTTAGCAGCTCTGAAATAAAATTTTAATTAATTTTGTGCCGTTCTCTTCAATATGGCCAGACTGCATCGTTCGTTATTACTGCTAGCTGATTAGCTTTCTCCTTGTCCAGCAGTTTTAGAATTATTGGATTACATATGTATATTACTAGCCTTTTGGAATCGGATTTTATCCCTCATGTATCGAAATAGAAGACCGTAGCGCTCCAGACCAAACCATATTGAACATACATTCACACACACACACACACACACATATATATATATATATATTATATGTATATATATGATGTATATATATGAATGTATATTGCAGATTTGGTGGTTTTTAATAGATGTATTATTTTATATTTATATATATGTATATATATTTATATGTATATATATATTATATATATATATATATATATATATATATATATATATATGTATATGTATATATACATGTGTGTGTGTGTGTGCGTGTGTTTTAATACCTATTCAATATCCTATTAAAAGTAAACTACTTACACTTCTAGAAGTTATTTATTTTAATAGAGATGATTATTGTTCGAAAATTATCTCATATACGTATTTAGTAAGATGATCAAGCTGATCAGAGGTATTACGGAGATAATGCAAGGGTAACAACAGCTGTGCTAAAAGGGTTCCTTCAAGCCTTGAAAATTATATTTCTTTTATTTCTATGTTTCTAAATATCTGGCAAGCCATTTTATTCTACTTTTCCTCATGTTCAATAATTGATATGAATAGATTAGATAATAACTTTATTTGTGTATATAGATGCTCATTAACTGGAATGTTATATCCTGTTCTTACAATTTTCGGTATCCAAGAAAGTCAAAGCTGTTCTCCCTATATTCAAATTCAAAAGATAGATTTATTGAACATGATCATTACTGTATTAAACGATTTCTCATCAGCATTAATACATTCCTTTATTAAAGCATTATCTTAGCCTCAAGGAAGTAGATTTTTCCCTATTTTTTTCTCATTCGATTCTTTGGATGAATCGTTTTGTACTTGTAGTACACAATAACACATCCACGGGAATGAAATTACCTCAAATGATAATATCTCATAATTTCTTAAATAGCTTTGATTTTTGTTTTCCTAATTCCTATACACGTGGATAAAAAAATTTGTATACTTTCTCTTTGTTTTAACACGCAGGTATAATCAATACATACTCCTTAAAGATTATTACGGCACCATTTTTATGCAATGTACGTTTTTTAAATAATAACTTTTCTGACATAAAAATAAAGGTTGAAACTTTACCAACTACTTTATATTAGATTGGGGAAAAAGAAATCAATTAATTTTTCGGCACATGGCTGTAGTGATCGATATCTCGTAAAGTATTGATCAAACAATTTCAAATTTATACTCGTTATCAAGGTGACATTTCACACTGAAAAAATGTTTTTACTGTTTTTTCTTTTGTTCATTCAGTTGTGAGTTACAAGGTGTTAAAAATGGAAGTCAACAAAGAGAAAATTCAGTATATTTTTACAGTTTGTCTTTGATAAAGTCAAAAATGCAAGCCAGGCGGCTAAAATTGGGAACAGTGTTTATGGTGTCGATACTGTGACAGCTAATTAAGTGCAATTTTGGTTTCGCCGATTCCATTCAGGCATTTTTAACGTTAAAAATGCATCTCGCACAGGCAGGCCCGTCATCAAAAATGTAAACAAAATCACAGAAATAATCGAAGTTGACCGGGATGTTAGTAGTCGTAGCGTCGTCCAGGAGCTAAAGATTGACCATAAAACAGTTTTAAACCATTTGCGCAAAGTTGAATTCAGAAAGAAGCTCGATGTTTGGGTCCAACACCTCTTAACACAACAACATGATGTATTGAATTTCCGTCTGCGAAGCCTTGGCCAAACGGGATGAAGTCGGCCCATTTCTTAAACGGATGGTGACTGGGGATGAGAAATGGGTTAAATACGACAATATTGTGCCAAAACGACTTTGGTTAAAGCGCAGTGAAGCAGCTCAAACGGTGGTCAAACCAGGACTAACGACCAGGAAGGTTCTACTGTGTATTTGGTGAGACTGGAAGGAAATCCTTTATTATGAGTTGCTTCCGTATGGCCAAGCACTAAATTCGGATCTCAACTGTCAACAACTGGACTGTTTGAAGCTAGCGATTGACCAGAAACGGCCAGAATTGGCCAACTAAAGAGGTGTTGTGTTCCATCAGGTCAATGCCAGGATATACACGTCTGTAGTAACTCACCAGAAACTCAGGGAGCTTGGTAGGGAAGTTTTAATGCATCCACCATATAGTCCGGACCTGTCATTTAGCGATTACCACCTTTATCTCGCATTACCAAACTGAGTGATAAGAAATTGGGAGCAAAAGAAGATTGTGAAAATCGATTACTAGAGTTTTTCGCCAATAAGGACCAAGACCTCTATGAGAGTGGTATTATGAAGCTACCTTTAAAATGGCAACAAATTATACAACAAAACGGTGCATATTTGACCCAATTCGGACAATCCGAAACATGCTAAATAAAGTCATTAATTTCAAGCAAAAATAATGGATTTCTTTTTCCCCAACCTAATATTTCTATACAAAAACGGATACACAATTTACATTTCTACTTCGTTTATAAGCATATTAACGCCAGAGCTTCGAACCGTAAATTTTTCCGTTCCGGTTCAACACAATACAAACAAATATCTGCTCACGGTTTTGGGTTCAGTTCCGAATAAATAATTTCATTTTATGCATATTCTTATTTGTACTAAAAATGTAATTATATCATAAAGAAAAAATATAATTGTATCAAAATTTATGAGATTTTATACTTTTTTTTAATTGGCACACTATTAAGTTAACCGACCACGTTCGGAACCCAAATTTTTAAATAAGGTTTTAATGGAAATATTGTTTAGTTATTGCAGTAATAGGTTATAAAACATAGAAAAATATGAAAATAAACATAAATACACATATATTGTCTAAAAATTCGGCAAAAATAGAGATAAAATTAAGCATTTTTTGACTTTACGCCAACACTCCTAACTAAAAAAATACGCATACGCAAAACATATCACTTTTACTTGGATAAATGTAGACATATATCCATTATGTATGCATTGAACCTCCAGAATGAAAATATTCTAAAGTATAAATGAGTTATAGCCAATCGAGTAATTTAGATTAACTAGTACAGAAAGTAAACACGTACTTACTGTCAGGGCCATTTCCTTTTTTTCTTTTTTTGTGTGAGATATTGGGCGACCCACGATTTTTAATCACTCCTTGTAGTTTCCTAACTTAACCAAAGGAATAGACCCTTACTATCTTGTTTATATGACTACTCCATACAATTAGTATGTTACTATATTTTTCTATTAAGATAAATGTGCATATTATTAGATCTGACTATTAAAACTACTAGAATGTTTAAGAACTAAGCAATAATGGAAATAAAAACACACTTAAGGCATTTATATATGGAATAACATATTTTCTTTTATAATATGAACGAGATGGCGCAGCATCTCATTGGTGTACCATTGTTTATAATTCTTTCATTGACCATATCACAAAAAGATGGATTGGCAAAACGGACCGATTCCTTGGCTATCCTTACCACCTGATAAAAGGCTCCCAATCAGGGTGACCAAGTACATTTATTCCATTACTAAATGAAATCATTTACTAAGGTTGATGACTTGTTATTTCATATGTACACGCGTTAATTCAACTGTTAAGGGGAATATTTGGTTAATTTTATGAATTAAAATGAATCCCTGTGATTAAAAATTCCTCACAAATGACATAATCAATTTTACAACAGCGAAAAGACCTCACGTGATTTCAACGCCATCAAAATCCCTTATATTACCCCATTCAAATTAAAAGTAAACGCTATCATTTGTTGCTGTGGCACTCTCCATCGAATTTAGTTGAAGACACACAAGGTTCCTGTCACTGTTCAACACACTGAGTGCTACCATGCTGCGGTCAAGCAATATGTCACAAGTAAACTTCGTGTTAAGATGACGTCACAGACACCAATGACGGGAATTTCGTACCATAAAATCTCCTTTCTGGCGACTTCTGACTGCATTATGTTGACTTCTGGCATTCGTATGACGCAAAAATCGCCTGTGACCTATCTCGACCGCAATATGGTGGCACACACTCTTGTAACTCTTAAGAAGTAATATTCATATTTACATACATTTCACATTGTTGTGATATACATACAACACAAACACCAGTACTCGTTCTTAAAGGGAAAACACAGTAAAAATATAATACGTTATATTAGAACTAAAACATTTATTATGTACACTAATTATTTCTGAAATTTTTTATCCAGATATTATATCTGGATTAATATATATAACATTCATTACTCGACATTCATTAATGTCCAACAATTCATTACAATTTTTTTCTTTTTATACGCTATTCCTTAATCTAAAGATTCTGAGACCCAAGACAATAATTAAGAATATTATTAAGTTTACCTAAAATAATTATAGAGCAGCAGCCTGGGGCTACCAACTGGCTCAATGTCGGTTCTGTCATGTTGACACGGGATTTCAGTGTCCAGCAAATCTTGAATCCCGACTTCGACTCTGTCCCAACTTTCTTTTTCAACTTTTCATCTCGCTTCAACGCCCCTTTTTTCTCTGTTCCAATTAGTTGTTGGTGAAAATTTTCCCACGTCTGCATCTCCTTCGGGTATGCAGGTGGGCTCATTAAAATAGACCCTTTTGTGAAAGTGGACATTGCTTAGCCCCTGCCCCCATATCTCATGGCCACATCCCTATCTGGGCTTGACCGTTACACTTGAGCCACTCCGGATCTATAACTGCTCCGCAGGGGTCCCCACTAAAACTAGAAGTCAACAGCTGCAACTAAATTCTTCTTGGAAATTTAGTCCACATCTGCGTATGCACGTGCTGACCATCGTGGGAAAGTACATCGGTACACATATATGGTAAAAAATGCCATAGTAATTGAGTATTTCCAAATAATAACCTAAATTTTCAGGAATTATTTATGATATGGAAACATTAGCATTGAATTTGTTCAGGTTATTCAAAATATACTTTAATCATCTTAGATGTGAGCCCTCATATAATATTGGATTTTAGGAATTTCAAAAGAATATCGTTCACAGGAGAAACATGTCGCCAAAAGGCCAATATTGCTACCCCAATTGCCGCCATAAATGACGGCATATTTATCCGTAATTATTTTGAAATCACCAACCGAATTAGACATTCTTCCGGCAACAAAGGGCATAAGTGCTACCCTATATAAGTCGAGATATATCACTGTCAGGGCCTAATTAAAGCACGAGCCGTATAGGCCCCCTAATTTTAGGGGATCCCTAAAATTTGGTACTTAATTTATTATTTTATTATTGTAGTAAATTTTGTCTTAAAATCTACGAATAGGTATTATTTGTTAATTTTATCTATGCTATTTTATTCTATTTTTTTTATATTAAAACGTAATTGCAATTGTTACAGTCTACATACTTGAGGATATACAGATTTTTGGCATTCGACTACTACAAAGGTATGTAAACATAAAAAAAATTTAATATAAACTTTCCTCCAAAAATATTCGTTTGTATTTTCTTTTAAAAACTAATTTTTTTTTTTTTTGCCTTGAAAGGAGAATAGGGAGGGGCTCCAAAAGACTACAAGGCCCTGGGCCCAACTTTGCCTTGATCGAGCCCTGGTCACGGGTGACTTTCGGGTCATAATGACATTAAAAGTCTCCAGAGATTGGGATTTGGTACCATAAATTTCCCTCTCTGCCTCGTCATAATGACGACTTCTGACATCTATATGACATGTATATCGCTGTGACACATCTCGACTTATTTATGGCAGTATCTAGACATGTGATAATTTCTTCATAAAGACTATAAAACCTTTTACATTTACCTAGCCATTTATGTTATTGATTTAAATCTATTTTCATTATTTAGTGCAACTAAACATCAAAATGTGTCAAACGTGTCAACGTATTTTACATACATAATATACGATATTCCACAAAAATGATTGGCAGCACTATATCATTTCAGTAAGTGGAATTAAAACTATAAACATGAATTATTTAAGACAAATTATCAAAGAAATAAAATAGTATAAGTTTTAAATATTCAAAATTCAAAATTTTAAGAAACAATGACATTAAAAATTCGATTAAAAATTATGAAATATACATGTAGAGGGCTTAATGTAAAAATGAATGTTAAAATGAATATCACATTTCTAATAGTCGAAGATAAAAAGAAACATCATGTAAAAGAATGCACAACATCATCTAGTTTCTATAAAAAAAACTGTGAAACTTTATTATAGAATCATTAAGTACCAGAAAAAAGGCCATTGCCATTCTAAAACTAAAAACCTTGCCAACACCACGTTATACCATTGTATGATACAATTGTGATACAATCAATTCGGAATCGAGCTATTAGGAATAGTTTGTAAACTATTCCTAAAATTAGTTATTACTAAATAGCATATCTGTTTAAGTTTAAAGTTTAAATTACATACTTACGTGATAAGTGATGTAAAAAAATTAATTATCTATCACTGATATTCTATTATTAGATATATGGTACAGGAAATGTTATCAAAATGCACAGAAATGTATGAAGCTTATTACAAAAAAAAAACCATTAAATTATATCTTATACATTGAAGACATCGGAATACAAAGTTTTATAATTCCATTTATACAAATGCTATTCGAGACCTAACTCTATGCAATTATCTTGATTGGTGAATGTGAATACTGAGGTAAGAGTAAAAATATATCTTAACAACAATAGAATTTTAAAATAGCAGCTTTAACCGACACGCATAGTTTACTAACTATCCCAAGATAGAAATTTTCAATTGCAGGAAACGATATGATAAAGGAAGAATAGAATTGAATCATATAATGATTGTAATTTGCATTAAACTTTAAACCTTAGGAAAATTTCTATATATAACAAAGGAATTTGCATTTTGAATCTAATATTATTAACCTGTATCATTTCTACTGTCTCTTAATCAGAATATTATTCAGAAACCATTGTATTATAGCATACAGGAGCAATTTTATACATCGAAAAATGATTATAAGGATTTTAAAGTTTTTTTAACTACCTTCTTATTTCTTTTTTGGCTTTTTTTGTGTCATCAAAAAAGAGCTTTTTCAATAAACAATTTTCTGTTAAAATCAGTTATACGTGATCATTCTAAAAATAAGTTTCATCGCTTTATTTGAGAAGGAACAAACATTCAATGGAATGTCTATGGAACATCCACTGAGTATACACTATGCCGGTAAACTTACCATCCCAAACTCACCGAGACCTTCGCAAAGTTTCAAGTTGTTAATTTTCCTCTTAAGACTTTTAAGACGTAAATTCATTTGACTTGAGACTTAGAATAGAAGTAACAAACCTTCCATTTTAGTAGACTGTGAATTAACTATTGTAAATGAGTAAATTAAAGGACTCTTATCTATCAAATGGATTTTATCCGCTTTGTTAATTGTTTATTTATATTTTTGCCTTTTTCGGTCCTCAAAAAAGTGATTTATCACTAAACAATTTTCTGTTGATATCGAGTTTACGAAAACATTCCAAAAATAATTTCTTTTATTATTTTAGAAGGAATATCTTTAAAGTATCCTTCTACATTCGGAGAACTTTTTTCTTTAAACGTAGACACTAGTTCATGTTTTTACATTTTTAGATTTATTTTTTATATTATCATAGAAAATTGCACTTAAAAAATTTATTCCTGGAGAAGTTTTTTTTAAATTTCTAATAAATGAAGAAAATTTAGTTAAATCGGGTTTTTTTCAAAAGGTCTAATTTTTTCATAAATTCAATTATTTTAATATTTTTGATGCAACACATTTCTTATAGACTGGGCTACTGAATCACCTAAAATATTTGCTTAATTTACATTTGGTAAAAAATTTTGGTCCTTCAAAATCATACACACTGAATTTTTAATGAATTTTCATTACCTTTATATCTCACTTTGAGTGTAACATCATAAAAAATTATCCAAATTTAAAGCTTTTGGGTCATTTACTAGTAAATACTATCAAAATCATTCATAATAATTTTCAACAAAATATTTTAAGAAATTTCTGAGAAATCACATTTAAGTTTCAACATTTTATTAAAAATACCGTTCTGAGAAAAACGCATTTGAAGTTTATGAAAGTAACTTTAACTATTAAAAAAATTAAAATACATGTTTAAAATTCTCCGCACTTTCTTGCTTCAAAACTTTTTAATTGCCATGTTTCCAATTATTAAAAATACTAGAAAAATGTTTAAACTAATTTTCATGAAAATTTAAAAAGTTTTGCCAAAAAAAAAATGCTTTTTAAAAGACTTAAAATTCACAACTTCCGGTTCCGAAGTCGCTACTTTCGTTTTGTTTAAACAGCTGTAACTTTTTTTTTAAATGCTGTAGAGACAAAACAAAAACAGATTTAGAAGCCTAAAAGTAAAAATTTTACAATAGAGAAATAAAAAAAAATTTTTTAATGATTTTTGGCAAAAAATGACGTTTTTAACGTAGACGGATACCTTAAAAAAACCATTGTCACAACAAAAGACAATGTCTTCAGATTGGATAAAAGAAACAAATTGGTGGTCTATGCATTGAGTGTAAAAATTGAAGTAGGATATTAACACTCCCCAGCTTTATCTAATCCACACAGACGATGAAACAACTTCCATTTTACCCCGAAGATAAGTTCTCTCAATGTCAAAACAAAGAAAAACACTCACACTTCCGCCCAAAATATAGGGTTTATGGTCACCGGGGCTGAAAAAAGGTGCTGAAACCGCAGTGTTCCAACAAAAAACAATATTTTCAGATTTCTTAATAGGCTGGTGCAAGTAGATGAATAACAGCAAACTCGAGTTCTTTTCTTGTGGAAAAAGGTTGGACAACTTCACAGACGATAAACAACTCCTGCTCTACCACGAAGCTGATGATCGCTGATGACAAAACATAATACTCATACTTCCGGCCAAGCTGTACTGTGTACGGTCACCAAAGCTGGGGATGCGGATTATTCCAACAAGAAAATATTTTCAACATTTTTAACGGTCTGCATGAAAGGAAATAATTGATGGTCTATACAGATAGTATAAAAAAGGAGAAGTAGAAAACCAACATACGAGACGCATCCAGAAAGTAAGTTTCCCGACGTTTTTCCCTTTAAAGTAAACGTAATTAGACATGTCAATTGCGCGTGCGTAACAGATCTATGACGTATTAATCATATGCCAGATGGACAAGTCCCGATTCGTGACAGTAGCGGGGTAGCATTGGTCCGAAATGGAAATTCTAATTCCTTCTCCCGCCTCCTGCAAGGTTCGGTCGGTGATCTTGAATTGCACAAAGCATTGCGCCAATTGAAATTCATCGTCAGCTCTGTCAGTTCTACCGAAACTGCACCCGAACACAAAATTCAACGCTTAGAAGCAACACAGATATTTTTTGCTACGGTATCACGATGACGGCGACGAGTTTCTCGACAGGATCGTCACGGGCAATGAGATTTGGATGTCGCATTTAACCCCGGAAACCAAGCAGCAGTCCATGCTTGGCACCGGAGTGGATTTTCGGTCAGGACCAAATTCAAACAGACGCTGTCGGTACGGAAAGAGATGTACACGGTGTTCTGGGACAGGAAGGCTGGTTCCATTCACAGGCGGCAGAGTTCTACTATAGAGGTATACAAAAGTTGATCTTACGATACGACAAGTGTCTCAATTCTGGTGGTGACTATGTTGAAAAATATCTGAAAAATTGCTGTACTTGTTGCCAATAAAAATGTCCATGAAAGTGTGAGTTCTTTTTTTCTTTTAAATAGGGAAACTTACTTTCTGGATGCGCCTCGTACATATTTATTTTAATAGTGTAAAATATTTGGTAACCTCAACAGATCTCATTTTACCCCGAAGACCAAATTCTCTCATTGATAATAAATAAATAAATAAATAAATAAAATAAGAAAACAGCAACTCTGAAAACACTCACACCTCCGACTAAGCTGTAAAATTTATGGTCGTCTAAGCTGAAGGAAGAGAAATTCCAATTATTTTAGTAAATTTTCAAAAAAATTTCAAAAGATCGCAATCCGCACGGAAGACTATACTAATAGTGTTTTGGGACAGAAGAAATACCAAAATTTAAGTGAATATTCGAATTTACGTCTCCAAAGGTTGAAAAAAAATAAACCCTCATTATTCTTCTAATAGCGATTTTCACAATGATATATGTGCAGTCTACATGTAACAATAGTGTGCGTTGCTTAAAATATTTCTGTTTTTGGTTTCAAAATTCTATATGCCAATTCTTATAAAATGGTGGCATTTTTCTAGTTTTGGGATTTGCACACGGTACTCTCTCAGTGGGATGGGTTTTTTGAATTTGAAGAACTTTCTATGCGGCAT
>CM063509.1:122285436-122322936 GCA_032207245.1 Pardosa pseudoannulata | reverse complement strand
GTCAGAAAAAGTATCATTTTTTATCAAGCAAAGTTGCTTTTTAGACATTGAAGGCAAGTATGGGGGAGGACGGTGCTTGACAACTGGTCTAGTGATGGTTTCTTTGACACCTGTCTGAATTGCATCTGCGCATGCGCCGCAGGGAAAATTACCCATAAATATGACTCCAAAGGGGATCGTTTTATTAATGAAGTGATACTTGAATCTGTTACTTGCTTTTCAGAATTACGTAAACAATAATACACTAACAATAATAATTATTATTTCATTTAAAAATGTCACCTAGAACTGCACGAAGTATAAAATTGTTTTTTTGCTAAGTACATTGCATCAAAATTTAAATGTATCAGACAATGTCGTCAAAATTGCCTATGAAGAGTAAAAGCATGTAAAATGATTTATTTTCTTGAAAATACTTTTTAAAATGTACTTTTCTTTTGTAATTTGTCATTAAACTTATCTCCTGAAAAGATGTTTTAATGTTACTTTAGTTTAAAATATATTTTTTCATTTTTTGAAAAACTTTTCAAAATTGCCGTTTACGGCCGTTCTAGGTATATTGAAACTGTGGCCGTCGGAGTGTTAAAGAAATGTCATTACTCTTGAAAAGTTAATGGTAGCTGTCGTGCTAAAAAACTGTTAATCACAATATGTTGTCATCGCTCTTTAGAGTTCATCATGCTTTGTTAGCTTTTAACACATCTTGGAATAAGTAAATACATTGTAGAAAAATTAACTGTAAAAATAACGCACAATTTTCTCATAAAAACTCTGATGTGATTTTCATTTAAGGTGACAGAATACGGAACGTTTCATCCATAATTTATAATTCAGAATCAAGGTTAACAACTTTAACTGTTTAAAAAATTTCAACGATAAAGAAATTACCCTTGTAATTGATTACGGTTTGACGAGCGTGAAAAACAGATAATTTCATTGTGTTATTTTCCGTTGTCTCATTTTATTGTTAACTACCCTTTGTTATTTTCAACATGTTTTCAAATAATAAGAACTCTCATAAAGATGTAAAAAATAGCATTCGAGTATTCAGGAAAGCGCCGAGCTGAACATTAACTTCTCTGCTGTCTGTGTTGCAAATAACTGAAGGTAAAAATATTTTTACCCACGCATGGAAAGTTTTTTAAGGGAACATATTACTTTTTCAGATTAAAAGTCTTTTCAATGATTGGTCTTACAAATATTGCTACATCGGGGTTAACAGAAATTTTATTTCTCAGTGTAACTGAGTATTCCTTACATAAACGACCTTATCTGAAAACTTTAAATTCTTATACTTGCTTTAAAATAATATTTTACTAAATATGTTTTACAATTAGTTTGGCTCTTTCGGTTTGAGCCACAGAAAAGTTCTCTAAATACTGAAACTGCCCAATTTCTTCTAAAATTTATAAAACTTTATACCATCTAACCAATAATACATCCGTCACTATTTCTATTGAAAACAAATTTTGTACCGCCATCACATGTTTTGGCCCTTTCAACAGATAATCATTTGTTCATGACACACACTCCTCTAGACTGAGGTACTGTACAAATGTGTGCACCTGGACACAGCATGTAAAATTTTGTCCAAAGTCCAAGCTGTAGAATAATATATTTTCTTTCCCACTAAGCGAAAACATTAAAAATTTTATATCTAAATATTTAAGTGTAAGGCGCTCATATTTATTTAAGTACTAAATATACTGTATTTTTCTATATTGCGTTTAAATGTACTCTATTTTAGATATAAATGTGTGATAAATATCCCTCACGTAAAATGAAACAAATATTTCTCAATCTCTTTAAATATTTTGTCAGATATAGTTCTAGAGAATTTCCTTTAAACCACGTGATAGAGTTTAATACCCCATATAATAATAGCCTAAGTTATCTGTCCGTTTTCCCCGAATTTATGAAGCGGTTGTACCTGGAATGGATAGAGGTATCTATATTGGATTCTTCATGGTTTAGGGTTAGCAACCTTTGAATTCCATCCCTTCCCCAATTTTCCAGCATCTAATGCCATTATTTCAAGCCCTATTTACCCAAGATAAAAGCAGGAGATTAAATTTATCAATTTGTCACATAATAAATAGGTAAAAATAACATTTTTTTAGAATTATGACCTCATTCCTTTAACCCTCTCATTGAATCATTTCTTATTTAAAATTATTTAAATATCGTCTACATTTTTTTCATACGTTTTATCATTGAATTTTAATATTACGTAAATAATTTTCTTTTATATTGGACTTAAATAATAGATTAGCTACATGTGCAATAATTTTAAATTGAATCATCGATTATTTTTGTTGCAATAAAAATTTTATTACAGTTATTAACAACAAATTCTATCTACCTCCAGGGTGTAGTAGAAAGGATTTCATTTCTTTACTTCCATTAATTACTGTTGCAAAAAATTATGAAAAACTTAATCATAATTTCGATTTAATTAAGAAAATTTTGAATTATATTTCTAAATGAATTCAACGTGATTCTAAACTGCATTCACAGTATCAGGAGACTTTACAAGAGTATGAAAATAAACAAATTATTGAGCATGTACCAGATAATTCTCATCCAAAAAACAAACCATGTTTTATCTGTCTCATAGAGTACTTTACAATTCTAGAAAACTAAAAATTTTATTGATCCCGTCATATGATGGGCTGTATGCTAGTTAAAATATTTACATGCTCACTGTACATGATTAGAAACATTTTCTCATAGCTCAATTATATTTTTTTACCTTCAAAAACTTTTTACCACTATGTTTTTTCAAATAACTTGAAATATATTTCGATTCAGTATTAAGCATTCAGCATGCATAATGATACAAAGTTTTTCTTACTCTCCCAGGGTGGATCTAAAAAAACTTAAAAATACAATCCGTAAGTGATTAAATATATTTTTCCTGAAGATTAATTAACATTGATCTTAAAGAATGCAATGCTGTAGTGTCCAGATACCTTTTCGATCATAGACGATGAAATACATACGAATGTTGTAGAAGTCTACGTGACATTTGAAGGTAAACCTCTTGCAAGCCTAATAAATTTTTTAACCTGCGTCATTTGCGGGTGTTTTGTCAAGGAAAGTTGTTTATTTGTTATCTTTCTTAAAATATCGACTATGAAACCTGTTGATATACTTAGGAGGATTTCCTCAAATAAAAGAACGTAAGATAGTAACAAGATTGCTAAAAAAATACGGTTGAGCAAGTATCAACAGTATCCGTATCTTTCAAATTAAAGTCGATTGTGATCGCTCAGAGCTATTTCTTCTTTTTGGTAACTGATTTACTTGAAATTAACAGTTTGAGGGCTGAAGGGTTTTCTTATATATATGATAATAGTGCAGAATGAAATGCGTAGTAATTTTTTAAAAACAATAGAAATGATTATAATTAACACTAATTATTAAGTAACAAGCAATTTTTATCAACAAAAATATTCTTTACTATCACTTATAACAAGAATGTTTTGCTGCACACATTCCATGAATTCCTTCTTTACATATAGCTCATATTAAGATGGATCGTCTAATCCCATTACAATTTTTTTTACTGTATACATCACATTGTGTCACATTGTTAAAGAAAATTTTGCACTTATTGGTAGTTTTCCTGTGGCATTTTTGCTTGCTAACCATTCCTCCTTTAGAGCATTAATAATGATCAGTATAGCATTTGTTATGAAAGGGAAAACAGTTTCTAATTTCTATACAACAGCGAAAAGATTTTTTTTACTACAAATAAATAAATAAATAAAACACGCTCATTTTGTCTACCTTACCACAATCCACGTCTCTACTGCATTACTACTTACCACTGTATTTTATTTTAATTCTTATATTATTAAAAATCCCAATTGAGTAAAATGAATACAAACTGCGATTGATATGAATTCAACTGTTCTCAATAGATGCGAAAACTATACTAACCAATAGCAGTGTCTCCGCATTTTCGATACAAAACTAGAGAAGCGCTATCACGCTTCTCCGCATTTTTGGCACATAACAAGCGAAGCGCCATAGCGCTTCGCCGCACTTAAACGGTTAAAGAATCTCATTTACATTGAACATGTAATTTGTTTGAAAATTTTGAAACCAAAACAATGGTAATCGTTACACACAGGTTGGGCCGCATTAGCTCAGTCGGCAAAGGCTGAGTAATCATAACCAGAGATTTGCAAGTTTGCGACTGGAACTCTCCAAAAATCTGCTGTGTTCATTAGTGTCAGGTGAGATTCGTAAAATAGGTTCATGGTTGCAATGTCCTGAAAAATCTCAAAGGATATCCCTGGAGGTAGCAGGTCTAACCTTGGGGTGTTCTTTTTCAAACCTGCTTCTAAATTACGAGGACCACTTTGTTTGCGTTGTCTTTGGGAGTAATGTTGACCACCTATATAGTCCCTCCATAATAAAATGCATAGATGGATGGATCTCATAACCAGAAGTTTGCAAATTCGAGACTCGAACCGGCCAAATATCTGCAGTGTCTATTAGTGGCAGCTGGGGTTCGTAAAATAGATTCGTGGTCGCAATGTCCTGAAAATACTAGACGATGAGGCAGGTCAACCCTTGGGTGTTCTGTTTGACCCCTTCTTCTACATTACATAGAACCTTTAAGCAAACACAAAGAGAGGAGTACAGGTTTCTTGAAGTTACACCACAGTACAATACTTTTAAAAAAGCCCACTTGTTCCTGTGTTCTGCAGTCTAAAATTGGCGGTCGCTCTAACGAAAAATAATATGTTTGGGGTCGTTATAATGATTCAAAATTAACATTATTCTTATGGTAAAATAATTGGGACTTTTTAAGATGGTTGTTCTAACCAAGGGGTCGTTAAAAAGAGGTTCTGCTGAATGTGCCAATGTTCATTACTGGCGGCTGGGGTTCGTAAAACAGATTCGTGGTAACATTGTCCTGCAAAATATCAAATGATACTTTTACAGATGGGAGGCCAAGCCTTTATGATCTTTTGCTTCTTCCCTGTTTCTAAATTACGAGAACCCAATTTGTTTCTAGTGTCCTAGAGACTATTGTTGGCTGCTTATATATCTATTCTCTCATAACATAATAATCAACAAATATCTACTCAGTAGTGGTGAAAGCAGTAAGAGCAAGCTCCAACGCATTGGAAATAATAATAATAATAATAATACAGTGATCCAGACTCTTCTGCTGGAGGCTCTGACGGTAGAGCCAGGGAGCTTTACCTTGGAGAGAAACATGGTGATGGGTAGTTATTGTCTTTGTTTTTACTTTTCCTTCAAAATTCCCCTGTACAAGGACATAACCCCGTCAACGCGATTGCTTAACTCGAAAGCTCGAACCATATTGTTGTCAATGTCTTGTGCAAATTCTTGTCATGTTGCACAATTGTTGCAGGTTCTCCAGGGTAAGGCCACGCTTTTCAGTTTGTTCTTCGTCTTCCTCTTCATTTTCTTCCTCACTTGCAGACTTCGGCATCTCAAGAGCCCGTGGTATGTACTGAGTCAACTCATATCTTTGTTTGACATGCAGGGATCTTTCTCTCTCGAGCACCAACATGAAACAACGCTCTTTTCCCCAATGTGGTTGCCAACATGGTTGTATATTTTAATTTTTAATATTTAAGAAATATTTTGGAAAAACCCGTGAAGCACTGAAGCCGCAAACCATGAAGCGCGAAGTGGCGAGGGAACTCTGATGTAACAATCTCTTTATATGAAAAGTCATGATACAACTCTCATCGGCCTCAATTGTTTTCAGGTCATATATTATAAAAATACTGAAATATGCTGCTTTATATCACAGAATAATAAATATCTTTTAGCTGGAATTCCAGTTGTGTCAGTTCACCTTAATTCTAATGTTAACACTTTGCAAACAGGTAGCGTGGTACAAGTAATATTATTCGAATTGGTGACTATGCATTGGAAATAATTGTACCCAGATTAATTTTTTACTTCTACATGTAATCCTTACTTTTAAATGACACGTGTAATAAACCAGGTTTTTCATTTAAAAAAAGAAAAAGGTGAATAATAATTAAAGTATTTTTGAATATATATTTTATTCTTATTGCACTTTTTTAATACAAGAATACTATTTGCTATATTAACTTTCAACGCTGATTTTTCAACTAGAATCACGTTTCGCCTTTTCTTTTGCAAACTGAATTACTTGAAAACTATATGCTAACGTTCAAGACGGTCTTTTTTCCATCTGTATCGCACATTGTCAGAAAACACTCTTTTCTTATAACATAGAAAGAAATAAAAGAAATACAATAAGCCATATAAGTTTGGTTTTGATTGAAACGCTATTGTTTTGCTCACGAGAGCTGATGAGACAGCTCCTACTGTTTAAAGCTGATTCCGAATGGTTACGGACATTCATCCCAGCAGCGGGATTTGAACCCACGAACTCCGGTATCAAAGAGCAGTGCTCTACCATTGGGACACCGTTTGGGATACTTCACACTAGACCCAGATAAAAGATTTCTTTGCGAGATCTTGATATATTATGAGCCGGTCCTATCGTAGTAACTGACATCCTCCCAATGACTTAAGGGGACGTAGTACATTTCGAGAATTAAAATCTATTTTAACAGATTATTTTTTCAATTCATCATAAAACAAAACGTTTTCTCCGTTTAGAATGAATATTTTACAAGCTCTTTAACCCTTGTTTATCCTGTATATCACATTTGATATACATTCAAGAGCCATAACATTATGGCCATCCGTATATTTTGCAACGAACTCGCCTAGATGACGTGGAAGGCACCTGGTCGGGTGGAAATGGTATTTAACTGTTGCTGGACAGTCTGAAGAATCGTTCTTTCACTTACTTCTGTGTGTGATGGGAAAGGCTGCGGATCTAAGTGATTTTGATAGACTGTAATGGCTCGAAGGCTAGGAACAAGTATTTCCGAAACTGCATGACTCGTAGGTTGTTAGCGATCTACAGTTGTCAGTACTTATGCAAAGAGGAATAATGACGGTGAAACCAGCAGTAGACGACATGGTGTTGGACGTCCACACGCTATCAAAGATAAAGGTCGTCAAAGATCACCAATTCGCAATATCTCGGATTTGGATAACCGTTGCTTAAACATCTGATACAATCTGTCTCCGGCCATCTACCAAGGACTTGTGGCATCCATGCCAAGTCAGGTTGGAGCTGTGTTGCGCACTAAAGATGGACCAACTCGTTATTGAGAGGTGCCCATAATGTTTTGGCTCTTGAGTGTACGCATCTAATGCTTTATACGATTGTATATCACATCTGATACAATAATATAAAATAAAAAAAAATTTTGTATGCAAAATATACTTTATTGTATATCACATGTAATACAAAAACGTATAAAGCTTTTGATGTGTATATGAAATGTGATGTACAGGACATAAAATAACAGGTTAATAATGCTCCGGCTTTGAAAAATTATGTAATTTTATAATTTTAAATACGATACTTTTTAACGGCATAGAAAATGTACAGAAAAAAAAGAATTTCACTTACCTGCAAGATAATTTTAAGTATATATATTCACATACACGTATATGCATGTATTAGAAACAAATTTTTTCTGTCAAACTAAAGTAAAATATGTTTTATGTTGTAAACTTAAAATTTTAAAAGTATCTGATATTTTAAAATAAATAAGCTATTTATTTACTACTATATAGCCAGTCATATGACGGAATCAGTAAAATGTTTAATTTTCCAGAATTGAAAAGTACCCCATAAGGTAGGGAAAAAATGGTTTGTTTTTTGGCTGAGAATTATCTGGTACACGCTCAATAATTTGTTTATTTTTAATAACCATATGTTAGTTTCCAACTTTAATTTATCTTGCCATATTACGTGATAGGATGGACAGGCAGAGTCTTTACTATTGACAGTGATTATTTGGCAGTATATGTGAAAATTTAGCGAATGATGTCCAAAATTTAGCGAATCGTTTGCAAACCGTATTGTTATTTATTAAAAACAAACACACAAACAAATTTCTTAATTTTCAAAGATATATAACTTAAACGCTAGATATTTATTAGTCCGTGAAATAGACTCCTGGACCTTTATGAAAAGAATTTGTTGCTAATACCGGTGATAACATTTTCATTGCAACAAAAAATAATCGATGATTAAATTTAAAATTATCATTTATGTACCTAATCTATTATTTAAGCCAAATATAAAAGAAAATTATGTAAGTAATATCTAAGTTCAGTGATAAAACATATGAAAATAATTCAGACGATATTTAAATAATTTAAAATAAATGATAATATGGTTAAAGGAATAACTCTCGAAAAAATGTTATTTTCATCTATTTATAATGTGATAAATTGATAAATTTTAACCATTAGCACCAGTTTGTTTGGTAAACAATCTAACCACTATATCTACCAGGTTTCGTTATTTTCTTTTTAAGGTAAGGATATGTAACATATTTATTTATTTCACGATCTTAATTATATAGGAAAAGTAAATTCTATAAAAATATCAAATTTTCATCCACATTCCGCCCATCCGTCCGCAGAAAAAAAATATCCATTTCCATGGATAAATGTTTACTCCGCCACGTGGCTCTAGTTCATTGCCACAAGACTTCAAGGTTGTAATTACAATTCTTCCTTTTCATTCGAGGTAAGGTTCTACAGGCTATTCTTTTAGGGGATTTAGTATATTATAAAAGCTACCAAAAATCAACACAGACAAACAAATAAGATGTGATATCTATGGAAATTAAAACTTTTTTCGTGTTTTCTAAGCAAGAATTAAAAAAAATACATATTTTGTGCATATGCATTATATTTTTTTAATACTAAATAGTTACGTTATTTTGATATTTGATGCTTTTTCTACATTTTCATATAAATTTTATAAATACACTTTAAATATATAATGTACATATACAAAGGTCGCCTTTTCAGCTTTTACAAACGACCAATAAAAGGCGCTAATGAAATTTATCTTCAGAATATTTGTAAAATTCATATTTTTTTATCTTGGATTCAGTGGCATCTTAGTAATCGTCTGCGTATTTTGTTTGTAGTGAATGTTTAAAAGAAGGACGAGTGTGGAAAAATGGAGATTACTCTTAAAGGCTTCCATTAGGGGATTTTTTAGGATTTTAAACCATTAATGCACAGCTTTTTTTTAAAGGCTGACCCCAAAAAATCACAAAAAACACAATAAAATACAATTTAAAACGTTGTCTTGGCAAAACAATTACAAACATTCAAAAATAATCAAAATTTTTATTGCAATTTTGGATTTTGATAACATTGCAGAAAATAGTCGAATACTGTAATATTACTCAATTTGCTTTCACATTCTTATTTTCAATTCTCGATTGTATTCGAGTGTAAAAAATTATAGCAACATAAAGTACAACTCCGCTCGAATTATCTCGAGTGTGCACAGTTTGGCCAGTTTAGCACGCTCGAGTTAACTCGAGAGTGCACATTAAGGGGTTAAGAAAGGACTCACTCGACAAGAATGAATAGAATCGCTTCGTGAAAATTTTGGTAGTAAAGCACCATTAGAAAAGACAGTTTATAATTGGTTTGCAGAATTTCGTCGTGGTCGTGCGTCAGTCAGTGATGAATCGTGATGAAAGACCATAATCGATAGTGATTCCAAAGAACATCAATGCAGTGCGCAAGATGATTGTAGAAATCGGCATGTTACGTATCGTAAGACAGAGGTATCCCTTGGCATATCAAAGACTGCAATACATGCGATTTTGCAAGAACATTTAAAATAGCAGCTAAAAAGATTTGTTCCAGATAAATTCTGCACATTTCGACAGAAGCTCAAAGCAAGGCTCGTGCAAATTAGTGTAAGGAATGCTAAAAAAATTCAAATTGGGAACAGCAAAATCCGTATACAGCATCTTTACATGCGACGAAACTTGGATATATTCGTATGAAACGGGAACTAAACAACAGTCCATTGTCTGGGTATTTCAAGATGAACTGAATCCTACGTAGGTTGTTCGTTCCGAAGAAATGTTAAAGTTAAAGGGTATAGATGAATTTGTTGCCAAAAATCATCAATGAAATCAAGAAAAACAAAAATTGGCGCTTCATTCTTCATTACAAGAACGCCATCTTCACACCGCACGTGAAACAATTGATTATTTGAAGGTTAAAAATATCGAATTAATATCCAAATTGTCCATATTCTTCTAATTTGTCGCCTAACGACTTTCTCTTGTTCTTTTATGTCAAACAAAAATGTGTGGGCAGTTATTTTCATCAAATGAAGACGATGCACCTGAAGATACCTTTATGGGGACCCCAGCTATGACACCTCAGGGATCCCAACATATATAACCATGCTCAGAATTCACAAGCTTCAGTTAAATAAAACAACTAGGTATAGACACAGACATTTATTTAAGATAGTGTAATGAAAACGAAAATAAATATCATCCTAAACAAACATCAGCACCCTCGATGCAACCGAGCTTGGTGCTACTGGCACACTGACTCTTATAGACAGAAAACATTACAGATATTTGCATATTTACAATGATGATGTGTTGCCACAAATCAAACTAGGATAACTATAAAACAAATATCAATATAGATCTATGAATTTATGTTACAATATGGGAAAATATATTGCAATAAATTATATACAAAACATTTTACAAAGACTAATATATACAAGACATATTTGCGAAAACTGAAGATTACGTACTTAATCAGAAATGATGCATATGACTTCAATCTTCGGAAAATTGCGTAATCACCACACCTTTCAAAACCATGTTTCTGAGATATCAACTTCAAAGTAGAAAAACTGTTTCAATAATTGGTTTGAACGGATGAAAAAGTGTATAAATCTTAAAGACGAATATTTTGAAAAGCAATAAAACAGTTTGTTCCCCAAAATTCTTTTTCTTCCTAATTTTTGTAAAAACTTAAAAGGTCACCCTCGTATACTATTAACAGTTATGTTTGTAGAATTTTCCATTGAAAATAACAGCATTTTCCCATAATTTACTTAGAAAGTTCTCTCTAACAATTTTGCATTCTGATACAGAAGAGTAGGAACGTTGTGCATATTGTAATTACTTTTTGAAATAATGAATAGTATAATAGATGCTTCAGTGTATAGAAATAACAAAACAATTTAGCTATGAAAGAGACTTCAACAGTTCATAAAAATGTTATCTTTAATTTTTTGTTCAACTCATCAGTGGTTATAAGACTCCTTAAATCAGTGGTGTCAAATCTTTATGCTACTGCACCTCCCTATTTTTTCCCGCACCTCAATATCTTTTATTTAAGTAGGTATAATAATAAAGACTAATGTTATACTAATATAGTATTATTAGAGTAAAATACTGAAAACTACAGTTAACAGGGTTCTACTATAAAATACACAAATATATTACATCATTTTATATTAAACTACATACGAGGCGCATCCAAAAAGTAAGTTTCCCGATGTCCCCTTTAAAGTAAACAAAATTAGCCTTGTCAATTGCGCATGCGTAACAGATCTATGACGGATTATTCATATGCCATCTGGCCAAATCTCGAATCGTGCCAGTAGCGGGGTAGCAGTGGTCCGAAAGGGAAACTCTAATTCCTTCTCCGCCGCCTGAAAGGTTCGGTCGGTGATCTTGAATGCACAAAGCATTGCGCCAATTGAAATTCATCGTCAGCTCTGTCAGGTATATGAGCCGAAACTGACACCCGAACACAAAATTCAACACTTAGGAGCAGTACAGTCATTTCTGCTACGGTATCACGATGACGGAGATGAGTTCCTCGACAGGATCGTCACGGGAAATGAGACTTGGATTTCGCACTTAACCCCGGAAACCAAGCAGCAGTCAATGCATTGGCATCATAGTGGATCTTCGGTCAGGACCAGATTCATACAGACACTGTCGGTACGGAAAGGGATGTGCACTGTGTTCTGGGACAGAAAGGCTAGTCCCATTCACAGGCGGCAGAGTTCTATGACAGAAGTATACAAAAGTTAATCTCACAATACGACTAGTGTCTCAATTCTGGTGGTGGCTATGTTGAAAAATAGCTGAAACATTGCAGTAATTGTTGCCAATAAATATGTCAGTGAAAGTGTGAGTTCTTTTTTTCGTTTAAATAGGGAAATTTACTTTCTGGATGAACCTCGTATTATTTTCATAATAAAATTTTATATTAACAAATGGAAGGGGAATGGAATGGAATTGGGAAATATACCGCTACACACTAGTGATCCAACACACAGCGGTTGAACTGTTTAGAATCCCTATTAAGAATACCAAGAAATTAACAAATTATGGATATTTTTACAGAACACCAAGAAATAGCACTCTTCCCAACAAAAAATTGTATTTCATTGCTTTATATTTGGAGCTAAGTAGTCAGGATGGAATGCTGTTCATATTTGGAAAATCCTTTATATTTCCTTTATCGACCATGAACTAAATGATATTTAGAATGTTTTTAGTTTTGTTTACATTAAGAGAATGAAAATCCAAGTGCTAAATTAACTTTCATTTGAACAGTGCAATAAAAAGGATGACCCAATGTTCTGCGTCCTTCAAAATATATTCACAAAAGCAGGTTTTCACGGTCATTTTGCAAAGAGGAAATGGCTACCTGTAAGCAGAAGGTGTTGTTGGCCTTCAATAAAGAACATGGAAATGCCCATCTCAATGTAAACAAGTGCATTTGTGGTCTTAGAAACATAGGTAAATATAGAAACAGTTAAAGAATAAAAACAGCTTTCACCTTTTATCAGTTGGCGTACCATCCCCTAACTCAATTCTACTTCACGTAAATTAGAACACTAAATCCTTCACTCTTAATTTTTTTTCTGCAGTTAAGAATTGCAAAATCTTCGAAATTGTGAATGTTTAATTGAAAAAAGAATAGTATTTTCAAGTACTTAAAAAAACATAAAGACTGAAAAAACAAAACGTTAAAAGAATGTTTGGGTAATAACTTTTTTTTAATAGCAAAGTTTTTAGAAATAGGTCTCAAAAAAGGCTTATTACAATCTCAGATCGGAAACTTTAATTTGCTTCAATATTTAATTTTTATGTGAACATGCCAAGAAAAGTATTACGCAACGTTAGGTACGAAATGTCAATAAAAATATTGTCATTAAAAAACTGTATTTGTTCCTTCGACTAGCTCCAAACCCTTTGTGCGTAAACTCTCTTTCACCAAAATTGTATCCCATTTTATTGATATGATCGATATCAAAAGATTGAATCGTAAGATGGGTTGAAGAATATTCTATACTTTCTCGCCAAAAGCTGGCCCGATCTCCGGGAATGTTGGGTGCTTCTTTTGCAACATTTTACTCCACCTCTCTGAAATGCGGGAAAATCCTCCCCCCCCCATTCGGAGTGGAAACGAAGTTACGCGCCTAACTGAAGAGGCTAGGGTGCCTGGGATTGGCTTGAAAGGCTTGGTCCGAGGAGGTTAGTCTCGGACGGTTCAAAGTTCGTGACCCGGTTTGGGGAGAACGTTGTTTGATTTTCTCGAAGTTTGTTCGCGCCTAGCTGAACGGAGTTTTTTAAAATGCTTATACCAATAATGCTTCATGTATATAAATGTAAATACTGATGTAAAATGTACATAGCTGTGAGTGTAGGAATAAAACCCAGAAAATCCAAGAAGCCTGTCTTGGCTAGCTTACTACGTCACAGGGTAAATATTACAACTGATGATAATAGTAAAAACCTGTTATCTTTTATCCCTTTCGTAAGCCATGGGAAGATTACTTTCCATCTACATGATCTTACGAAATACACCACCTGGAAGCGTAAAACCCACCAAAGACGACATCCCGTATTTGCTCGTCAGTTAATAGGCGGCTATTCCTCAAGAAAAAGAAAAGGCCGTCCTGTTAGTTTCCAAGCAAAGAGGCGTTCAGTTCCGGATGACTTGAGCTTAGCCAGCATGGAAAATCATATTAGAAAGTTGGATTTCAAATGTAGACAATGTAGAAAATGTAACACAGAACCCCAGGTAAGGAAAACCCGCTACAAGTGTGCAGAATATGATGTACCTTGGACGTTTCAACATGGTTTTCGCCTTTCTATGGTAAACAATCGTAATTAAATTGAATTTTTCTGCATAAACGTAGACCCAGAAGAAGTACAGTGGACTCCGCTTAATGTGATCGAGGTTAATGCTATCAATCGCTTTTTGTTATCGAAATCATTTGATCCCGATTTTCTTTATTCACTTGCACGTTAAAATTAACGCTTTATGTGATCGTTACATCGTTTAATGTTATCATTTTTCGAACCTCAACCGAGAAGGAGCGTATTCACATTTTATGCATTGCTCGCTTACATGCAGATTGTTGATATGGAAGCCAGAAAGTGAAATGATTTAACGTTAAAAGAAAAGATCGAAACTTTAAATCATTATGACAGTTTACCAAAAATGAGTCCACTCAATTAAATATTTCTCAGCCTCTTTTGAGCAAAATTTTGGAAAAATCGTGATGAAATTAATAAAACACATAAACAAAATGAAAATACGGAGTGCAACAGCTTCTTGGAATCGAGCAATGAATCTTTGGAGATCAAATGATCAGAAACTGCTTCGTCTATGCAGGACTTTGAGAAAAAATGGCCAGAAATCTCAAGAAATGATAGAAAATCCTTCGGATATAACCCCTAAAGAGTTCGAATCATGGGTGGAAGTAGATCAAACATTCCAGTAGCTTCCACATTAACAGAATCTGAAGTCTGTCAGATTGTCATAGGAAAACAGACGTATGATGGAACTGATGACTCAGATGAAAAATCTCTTGATATTGAACCACCTCTTACACGTGATGGAATGAGAAATGCATTGAAAGTGTTGAAATGTGGAGTACAACACCGCTCCAACGACTTTAAAAAACATGATTACGAACAATTTATCAATGATCTTAGAAAAAAAATGTATACAGTCAATAAATGATCAATTTTTTTAATTATCTATACAATTCTTATGTTTTAAAAGATAATATACAATATGCAAATATGAGGTGAGTTTTTTTATTTATTTTGAAATTTAGTACGTGCGAACTAAAGGGGGGGGTAAATTTATCTTATTTTGCATATCGTTTATTGTTATAAAAATCACGGTGTCCCAAACTGATCACATTAAGTGGAGTCCACTGTAAATTTCCCAACCTTAAAATTTAAATGTAAACAAAAAATTCGACAAAATAAAATACATTTCTTTAAATCCTATTGTTCGATTAATAAAGATACACACACAAAAACTGGGAGAAATTCAAAGAAATAAATGGCCCGTGAAAAGGTTAACACATTTAATCCTTTTTAATCCTTCTTACCCTTTATCAACACATTACTCCCTTAGCTTGCAATGCAATGTTGTGTCATGTAACGGTTGAGAAACGCTGGTACAACACGACGAAATAACGCAGCAGATTGATGCAATGTATTCCTCACCATTTTCATCTCAGGAAATTATAAGAAATAATTACGCAATAGTTTTCTTTAAAAAATATGCTTAACACTAGATTTACGGATGTTGATCATATAACTATTTTTACTGAAGTGAGCCAATTTGATTCATATAAGGAAATTGAAGTTTTTTGCAAAGAAAATAGTTCCAAATTAATTTAAATGAAATGTTTATTATAAAAAAAACAACATGGAAAACATGTTTTACATATAAAATCTGTTTTTGAAACACATTTTCCGCAAATATTTCTATTACATTTAGCACAATAGTTTCTACATCTGTTTCTTTTGCATGATTGTTGAACTTGACAATTCTTCCGTGCGTCAGTAGCATGAATTTCTGTCATTGGAATGGAAGTGTTCTCGACTTCTTCTTTATATTTACTTCTTAGCTCTTCAGCCAATTGGAAAATAAAATCTTGACTGTTGCCCAGGCCTGATAGGACCAATAAATTTCATGTTATGCGATTAACTGTTAAACCATTCTATGAGTCAAATTGGCTCACAACCGTGAAAATAGGTATACCACATTTGATAATGGGAAATGAAGGAATCTGTGGGGATGAGGAATGAAAGTTTACATATATTTTATTACTTAACTAAAAATCAACGTATGTTTTTGAAAAGTGATATTAAAGTTTTATATATATATAGTGATCAAATTTTTAATGAGTCAAATTGGCTCGGTCCGTAAATCCTGTGTTAAGAAAGACACTCGAGTTGAAACTCTTAACACACTCAGGAAATCTGAAAAAATCCTAAACATTTACTCAATAGTTTTTTTTTTTCAACATTTTCTTTACGCAAGAAGCCCGGGTTAAAAATCGCAAAACTCTGAAACGATTGATAACAATGTTTTTACTTTCAAAAATATTTACATTTCTTAAACAAAATATAATCTATTTTAACTTCCATGTAAATGTTAAACACTTGTTTGAACAATGGATTATGTTTAAAAAAAATTCCTTTAAGAAAGACACATTCTGGAAACGATTGTTTGCATAATGGTTTTTTCTTTAAAAAAATCTTTACTAAGGAAAAAGAAGCTCCACTTAAAAAAACAACAACTTATAGACGTTAAGAGAATGTTTATGCAATGTTTTTTATTCCACAAACCTTTTCTGTAAGAAGGAAAGGTACTTTAGTTTATAAAACAATGTAATTTTTTTATACGATTGGTAGCTTCATTTGTTATGATAATGACTTTTAAAAATAAATTTTCTCTTTCGCTTGGAGCATTTAGGTCTACCACTTTGCTACACGAGGATTGATAAAGCCAGAAACTACTATTTAATCCGTACCGCTACAAAAGTACAGTGGACTCCGCTTAATGTGATCAGTTTGGAACACCGCGATTTTGATAACAATTACCGATTGATAACAATAAACGATATGAAAAGTTAGGTTAATTTACCCCCTTTAATTCACACCTACTACATTTCAAAACAAAATGAAAAAACTCACCTTATATTATCATGCATTTATGTATATTATCCTTCAAACATAAGAATTATATGCATAGTTAAAAAAAATGATCCATTGTTGACTGTCTACAATTTTTTCTAAGAAGCTCATTGATAAATTGTTCGTAATCATAATCAACCTGTCATAACGATTTAAAATTTCAATCTTTTGTTTTAACGTTAAATCATTTCGCTTTCTGGCTTACATATCGACAAACTGCATGTAAGCGAGGAAGGCATAAAATGTGAATACGCTCCTTCTCAGTTCCGATAAGAATGTGTTGCCTTCTGCTCAACTGATAACCACTGACCACCAGCAGGGTGTGAGTATTTCTGAAAAATTTCTGAAACAGCGAAGAAAACTAAAGGATGGGTTCCTTCTTAATAGATTCTGAATATTCCTTTGCCAGTTAAAATGAGGTTCCAAAACTGATAACAATAACCGATGTAATGATCACATAAAACGATAATTTTAACATACAAATGAATAGGGAAAATCAGAACCAAGCGATTTCGATAACAATAAGCGATTGATAACATTAACCTTAATCACATTAAGCGGAGTCCACTGTATTTTAAAGATTTTGTTTTAGTTAATCATTTTAAACTGCATTATTTTTTTATAAAAGTTAATTAAAATTGCTAATAGCTGATTTTTATAAATTACTACTTTCTTATAAATATAACGGAGAGTTTATTTTTATGCAGATAAAATTAAGTTTGTATGTGCATGCGTCGCTCAGGAGAACTAGAAATAATACACGAGAGCAATGAAATAAATTTTTAAATGTAAAATAAACATACATAAATGAGCATTTAAGTGTATTGTAATTTTATAGTGTATTTTAAATATATCACATGCGATTACATTCTAAAAACGACAGAGAAATTAATATTTTAGTAACTTTATTTTTTATCCTTTGGGATATTTGTAGATCAATATAAAGTGTTTAGAAAACCGGTTGCCTCATATAGCAAGTAAAATACGTATGTGAATTAAGAAAAGTTCTTTAATAAGGCCTCCTGTTGTTTAGAAATACTACGTACCATAAATCTACAAATCCCGCCAAAGTTACCTTGAACTTTCGATCTGACCTTGAGACAGAACTAGAACATCTATCGATTGTTTGGAGAGGCGTCGCTGTCGGAACAGAACTGCTTATAAAGTAAAAAGGAATTTTTTGAAACCTAGTGAAATTTAACACTTTGTTTTAATATTGTATCAGTAGTAATAGTGCGTCGTATACATGAATTTCAGGACTGTATCAGCGCGTTCCCGAAATTGACAGCAAATTTAACAATTAATTTTTATCTAATTAACTGTGACAGTTAAATTCAACATTTAAAAAACAATCCTTCTGTGATGTACATGCATACACACATTGTGTATATATATATATATATATATATATATATATATATATATATATATATATATATATATACATATATGTGTGTGTGTTTAATGAAATTTTAACCAAACTAATAAACTCAATTGTAGTTATATTCTAAAATGAATTTCTGACGAACCTTTTGTAAACTATGTTTTTATATTTAAATTTTGCTGTTTTATTTAATGGAAAGATGTTTATGAATTTATAGTGGATAAGAAAAGCAAATTAAACTCATACACATTATATATATATATATATAACATATATATAACATATATATATATGTATATATATATATATATAACATATATATATATATATATATATATATACATATATGTATATATATATACATATATGTATATATATATATATATAACATATATATATATATGTATATATATATATACATATATGTATATATATATATATATATATATATATATATATATATATATATATATATATATATATACATACATATATATATATATATATATATATATACATACATATATATAATATATATATATATATATATATATAAATATATATACATACATATATATATATATATATATATATATATATATATATATATATATATATATATATATATATATATATATATATATATATATATATATATATATATATATATATATATATATATATATATATATATATATTTATGAGGTTTTTTACTTATAGGTGGAAGAGACAGACGAAACCATGTCGGTTTAAACCTCTTTATTCAATTATCTAACTTCTTAATACATAGAATTAGAAAATAGCTGATCGTTTTGGTGGAAATTTCTTTAGCAAAGGGGTAAAATTCTACCATAGATCCACCAGCTCAAACGCGGATGTACTCTATTTCTCTATTTTTTGTTCGTTTCACTTTTATAAACTAATTCAACCCAAATCCCTCCACGTCGGAAATGAGTGTGTAGTATTAATAATTATTTTTCCTTTAAACTTGTTTTTTACGTTTTAAAACCTGACGCACACATTTATACTCGCAGGTATACCACGCTTTTACATAGTATTGTAAAAACAAGCTATGGGTAGATAAATGTAAAGATTTCAGTCGTGTACCTTCAGAGAACATATTTATGTGTGAAGCTCGAAAACTTATAAAATGTCGATAAATAATGGAAGTTTTCAGAAATTCCACATATTATTTCTGGGACTGCCATCTAAGGTTGCTGAGATGAAAAAATCGTTCTGATAAAATATAGGAAATTTAGAAAATATTTTTTAATGTCCTTAAAAATTAAAGCTAAATATTAATGTCGTGAATTATCTGTTTTTCATATTCGTGGTAGATGTGTTGCCCAGCAAAAGACTTACCAAACATAAAAATTCCACATAATAAAATTTTAAAACACTTAAATGAATCACAAATTAATAAATTCACATCGGGTCATCACCGAGTATGAAACAACTCAGGAATACAACACTTTCTACTTAGAACATATTCCTCAAGAGTTGCAGAAGCAGTAGTTCTTTTTAGTCTAATAGAAGCACAGTAGACTCCCCTTAATGTGATCGCGGTTAATGTTATCAATCGCTTATTGTTATCGAAATCACATAGTCCCGATTTTCCCTTTTCATTTGCATGTTAAAATTATCGCTGAATGTGATCGTTACATCGGTGAATGTTATCAGTTTTCGAACCTCATTTTAACTGGCAAAGGAATATTCCCAATGTATTCAGAAGGAAACTAGTGTTTTCTTTCCCTTCGATGTTGTTCAAATTTTCGAGAATTTTCCATCTTCCATCTACGGAAATGGGGTATGAACAAACGAGTGGGAAATTACACGTTCCTGTAATTTTTCAAAAATACGCACACCCTGCTGGTGTTCAACAGTTGTCAGATAAGCAGAAGGCAACACATTATTATCGGAACTTAGAAGGAGCGTATTCACATTTTACGCCTTGCTCGCTTACGTGCAGTTTGTCGATATGGAAGCCAGAAAGCGAAGTGATTTAACATTAAAACAAAAGATCGAAATTTTAAATCGTTATGACAGATTGATTATGATTACGAAAAATTTATCAACTAGCTTCGTAGAAAAAATTGTTGACAGTCAACAATTGATCAATTTTTTTTAATTATGTACACAATTCTTATGTTTTAAAGGATAATACACAGTACATAAATAAAAGGCGAGTTTTTTCATTTTGTTTTGAAATTTATTACTTGGGAATTAAAGAGGGAGGTAAATTAATCTAATTTTGTATATTGTTCATTGTTATTAATCAGTTATTGTTATCAAAATCACGGTGTCCCAAACTGATCACATAAAGCGGAGTCCACTGTAATAGTTCTTTCCAATATTCTAATACATAGTGTACAATAAAAAATTGTTACAGACAACAGTTTAAACTAACATTTGAAATAAGGAAAAATTCCTTTGAAATTACTTCAAATTTAGTTGTTTACTTAGATTTTCTTTTTACAGTCCTACAATATTAAAATAGTTCTTTTTACATGATATAGCTTGTAACTATACTCTTATCTCTTTTCAAAGCCAGAATAATCTTTTTCTTCGATTTTCAAGGCCACTTTGGAGAATTAGTAATATCTTGATTATAAAGACAGATATAACTTCATTATAAGGAGGATAAAAAGAATTTCGAACAATTGAAATTTCCGAGGAAGTTAATTTTAAAAAATATCATGACTGACTTCCTTCCTTGATCATAAAGCCTATTAAATTATTAACAGGTGTTTTTTACTTTAAAGTAGGTATATAAGTTTAGATGAGCAAAGAAGAAGTTAAGTTAGTGTTTCCGTCGTCAGCAAAGGTTATCAAAATAAAAAGAGAAACAAGCACTTTGTTGTTATTTTAGGTATAGAATCACCAAAACATTTTTGTGTCCGATTTTCTCAAAAAGTTTACTTACAAAATTTCTTTAATTTTCTTAATTTTATGTCCATAAAAATCTATGAAAATACACTCAAGAGCCAAAACATTATGACCACATGTGAATACGAGTTGGCCCACCTTGGTCAAGCAACACAGCTACAACCAGCCCTGGCATGGATACCACAAGTCCTTGGTAGATGGCTAGAGACAGATTGTACCAGATGTTTAAGCAACTGTTACGCAAATCCGAGATATTGCGAATTGGTGGTCTTTGAACTCTGAGCTGCCGTTTCATGACATCCCAAATGTGTTCTATCGGATTGAGATCCGGTAAGTTAGGCAGCCAGGATATTAACTGGAATTCATCATCATGTTCCTGGATCCACTCCAACACAATTTTATCCTTGTGACACGGGGCGTTGTTCTGTTGGAACATTTCATTTCCAACTGGAAACACAGAGGCCATGTAAGTCATTTTAGAATGAAATTACAGTTACGTTGGTGAGTTTAGTTAAAATGTCAGCACTAGAACCCCGTGATGGGTCATATTGACCTAAAAACTATTTTACGTCCAGTTTTCTCAAAAAGTTATTAAAGAAATTGCAGTAATTTTTTTTACGTTTCCTGATTTTATACCCATAAACATTTATCAAAATATAATATTGAAGAATCTGTGCATATGTTTTTGTTTCTAAGCTTCCAAGTATGGAAATAAAACTGTAGATATTTGTTCTAACTGTAAAATATCAATATATAAAAATGTTCAAAATATATACATATATAAAGAAAGTTGCTAAAACTGCGCCTTAACTGTGTAAGAAACCTTGACTGGAAAGAAACTAAATACTGTAGAACCTATATTAACCGAGCTTCGATTAACCGAGGTTTCTTTTAACCGAGTCAATAACGAAGTCTAATTTTTTTTTTCTCCTTTCCAAAATGAGCTTGGAAAAAATGGTAACCTTTTAGTTCGTTGTCCGTGTTACAGGCACTTCTTCCCCACAACATGATTGCCCAGGCATGGCAATTAGTGAATCTAGCTACAATTCGTAAATAATTAAACAAAATAATTGTTAAAAATAGGAGACGGGGTGAATCCCGGCAGACGGAAAACACACCTATAGGGAACTTCTTGAGATCATCAATGGACTTCAAGGATGTAAGGAAGTTTTGAAAGAGGACATTTGCGAGAGGCTGGAAGTTGAGTATCATCATCCAAATTTTGAAATTCTCAATGACGAAGAAATCATACAAGCCGTTAATCCTTCAACGGACATTAATGACGCAGAAAATGAAGATGAGGACTTTCAGGAATCTACGACTATAACTCATAGGGAAAGTGTTCAAGCGTTGACAACTGCCCTAAAATATTTGGAGCAAAGAAACGATGCTACACCGATTGATCTCAGTTTGCTGAAAAATTGGCGAGATAGGGCTACCCATGATAAAAATTCTGAACTTTTGCAAAGAAAGGTAACAGACTTTTTTAAAGGATGCAAATTTAACATATTAATATATACTGAATTTTAAAAATACAATATTTTCTTGAGATTTGTGTTATTTTTGAAAATGCGTCTTTCGATATTTAACTAAGTATAGTTTAAAAAAAAATTCCATTTTACTTTTTAAAATTTACTACTGGAGTTGAAAAATCTTTTTAGCTATGAAACACAAGTTCATATATGTTTATTTTTATCATTTAAAGAACGTTCTATTGTTTTTTACTTTAAAAGTTAGTTAAATTCGCAAGCATGGAAGGTTTTTATACAGGGTTTCTATTAACCGAGATTTCTGATATCCGAGATACTAGCAGTCCCATTTAGCTCGGATAATGGATATTCTACTGTAATTCTATTAAAGTTGAATTGGAGTCCTAAATTCCTCTAGGAAAATCCTCCCACAGCTGTGCATGCACGTGCAGATAACCGTGGGAAAGTACCTCGGTACATCGATATTGTAATATCTTATTATTTATTATCAATTATTATAATTATTTAGTTTCTAAAAATGAAAAAATGTCATTGCGTATAAATACAGTATACATATTGAATAATCTACAAAACAGCAGAATATTATAACGCTTCAATATTGTTTTAGATACTGTAAAAATTGTCAATTATATTCCTTGCATAGGTTGTATGATAAACGGAATAAAAAACATTCCCTTTTACACCTGTATAAGAATGTTTAAAAGTTATATGTTCTTTTAACGGGAATCATAACTTTAAAACATCCGAGTACAAGACTAAAAGTGAATTTTTTTTACTTTTTATATCCCATGAACTATACAAGTAATTATACAAGCAATATATTTTTTCAGTAACCACAATTAATATTAGATACTTTATATTTATACATTGCAAATTTCTTAGAATTCAAGAAACTTAAGTAAAAATAATTAAATTTATTAATAATGTCATTAAATACCATAGACCGGATTCGAAACAAGCAGATTTTATGAAATTTTATAAGATAATTTCTTTGATATTTCAGAGAACCTCTATATATAATATGAAAATAATGATTAGTAAAAACTTTAGAACTATGTGAAAAATTTTCTTGTTTTAAATTTTTTTTATAATTTTCAGTGGAAAATACATAATTTTTTTAAAAAACATATTATTTGATTTATATAACTTGGAGAGTAGAGTTTTAGGAAATATTGCTTCAAAAACTAACTGGAGAGATTTTTAAATATTGTCAGTTAAATAACATAAAATTAAAAAAAAATTAATATAAAATTTTAAAACTTTAATCAAACTTCTTTTGCATTAAACATAAAACATTTTTAAAGGGTTACACACCTTTTACAATTCCTTGAAATATGCCATAAATGGAAGAGTCATTCAGTGACAATTACATTTCAAGCTACATAATTAATTAATACCAGATTTTACTAATTCAGTAGCATTTTTTATTTTTAAAACCAATAATTTATTTGTATTTACCGAGATTTATTTAAAATGATATTTAGGAATATGCAATTTATTTTAAATGTCCGTACAGAAACATATATACACTTGCACACACACATATATGTATATACATTTATGTATATATATATATATATATATGTATGTATATATATGTATATATATATATATATATATATATATATATATATATATATATATATATATATATATATATATATATAACATTACACAAAACCTCTTTGATATTTAAGCACAAGATCTAAAATGTTACAAAATTTCGATGAACGGAACTCTTACATGTTACTGCAAAACTTCTATTCTTTTAAACATCATTAATTAATATATTGCATTAATGAAATTTTTGTTAATTAAAAATCTATAACTTTATATATTAATTCCTAAGTGTCTAGTTTTAATGTCAATGTCTAGTTTCTGAGATTTTAGTTCTTTAAAATTTTATACCTTCTTAAAACGTATGTATAAAATTTTTAATGTTTCAGTAGAAGTTATTATCAATTGCGAAATTTATGTATATATAGAATAGATAAATTTGATTTTGAAAAAAAATTGGTATTACTCAAAAATATCATTTTAATTATATCTAGACAAGTTTAATGCGAATTAGCTGTTATATTAAAGTATAGAAAATGTAATAGAATCAATAAAAGACAGTAATAACAAATTAATTAGCTTATAATTACGATTTTATCGAATATATCTTTCATTTATGTTCTATTTATATTAAAGTTAAGGGGTATGGGACCCCATGATTCTAAAACAGTAAAAAAGAAAAAAAACTCATATTTTTTATAAACACGTAAACGGTAGCGTGTTGGCAAATGCGTCCAAAACTTCCATGCTTAAAATAAATTGCTAAATTAAAGAGCAAAAAAATAATAATGCTAAATATAACTTCTCGGTTAGAAAAGAGAAAATATATAACACAGAAAATCTGTAACATCAACTAAAGAAAAAATTTTAGAAATACTCTAATCTCTCTGTAAAAAGAAAAAATAGAACATGCAAAAATAAAATTAACTTATTTAATCAATAAGTCTCGTACCTGTGTACTGCAGTGTTGGTATGTGTTGATTTTACTCCAGTTGTAATCCGCACTGTTTGTTAACTGACTACATATCAACAAACTAGGCATACCTTACACAGAACAAAAAGTCGAACGTCTGACTTCCTTGATGAGGTCAGCCGAACGATTCGACTGAGTACCTTGAAAGAAAAAGAAGGATCTTGAGGTCATTAAAAAGAAAATGAAAATTGAGACAGTTATCATGATGATATATGCTGCCATCTATTGTAGTTTGAAAATACTAAAGACTTTTTCAGTATTTTAATTACCTGCGTTAGATAGCAATTATCAAAGCAAGAGATATACATTTAAAATATTCCTTAGCACAAAATTATTCATAAAATAAATGTTTCAGACTATAATTAAAAATTTTATTCTAATATTGAAAATTAAACAGAACTAACTGGATAAACAGAAACAAATGACAGGTTAAAGGTTTCCTAGTAAATTTTGTGATAAAATATAGTTTTTGTATTACTTATTATAATTTTTAGATTATTTCTATTTTATAATTTAAATTTGAATAGTTTATAAGTCTTAATATTGTCATTTTAATATTAATTGGGTAAATAGAATGCGTTCAATAATGTGTCAGCAATATTCCTAAATTTCTGAATGAATGAGTTGTATTTTTATTCAAAAATACAGGATTTTATATATTTTTATTAAAACATTTTCTACTAGAAAATTATGAAAGGTGTCTGAAGTTATGAAATTTAGTATTTAAACTAGATTTAACAGAAACTTGCACAAACATTTAAAATATTTTAATTTACGTGATTGCCAACAGATGACGCCACAATAACTAACTCCACTATTCATTTCTTACTAGTTCTATCGGTTTATTTCACTTGCAGTAAATTAAACTCTTAAATTAAATTTTAATCTTCCATAACAAGTCTTACGTCATATTTGTAAATATTTATCCCTTCAACTGATTTTGCATCGTGTTTTAATTCTTATAAATTTTTTTGCACCAAGTAATTCATTTTAAATTATATGAATCTTGTAACAATGTATTATTTTATTTAATTGTTGACAATATTTTAATTTAATTCTCTATTTTTTCTATTTTATTTTTTTGCTTGAATCTTAAACTGTTTATTTTCATTTTTGTTAGTTTTTGTCTTTTTAAGTTTATAAAATTAATTTTTGCTAAGAAATGAGTTTGAGAATTGCTTGCATCATTTCTAATATTTAATTTACAGTTTTGACAATTTTTAAAATTAATTTTTATTTTTACTGCCAATTTTTTGTTATCATCCTTTATTTTTTTAAAGATTTTAAAATTAATTTTTGCCATTATAAACTTTATACCTCAAGCTGCCTGCAATGGGCAGTATATGTCCTGATTTTTAAAGATAAAAACATTGTTCTGAAAAAATGTTATTCAATATAATAATATAGAAACTTAAATTTTTCTATCATTTGGTAAAAATATGCAATCATATTGCATTATTCAAGCAATTATGTTTGTTCTCAGTTTATTTTAATCGAGAGTAAATAGCCTGATCTAATCATGAAAAAATGACTCATTGAAATATCATTCAATATAGTCATTTAGAAGCTTATATTTCTCGATCAAAGGATATTCAAGAATTCTTTTTTACTCTTTACTAAGTGAAATAATTATTGAATATTGCTGTATACTTTTGAGAGGAATAGTAAAATTTAAACTTGTGAATATTCTTTCATAGAAAAATGTAAGTTTCTAAATTATTATAATGTTTTTATCTTTAAAAATCAGGCTGTTTACTGCCCATTATAGACAGCTTGAGGTATATATAATGGCAAAAATAAATACTAAAAACTTAAAATAAAAAATGATAATTAATTTTAAAAATTGTCAAAAATGTAAATAAAATATTAAAAATGATGCAAGCACATCTCAAGCTCATTTCTTAGCAAAAATTAATTTTATAAACTTAAAAATACAAAAACTAACAATAATAAAAATAAAAAATTTAAAATTCAAGCAAAAAATTAAAAAGAACAAAATAGAAAATTAATTTTAAATATTGTGAAAAATTTCAATAAAATAATACAAAAACCGTCCAAGATCATACAAAATTTACTTGAAGAGTTTTAGTTAATATATTATTAAATAGATGGCGCTAGTGAACCATGTAATTTTCACCTAGAACTGTAGCACCGGAATTGGCTGTCCCGATCCACTCGTCTTTTTAAAGGTATCAAAAAAGATACACCTTCCATTAAAGAGTTAAGTAAATCCAAAAGTAAAAATCCAGGGAGACTTTTCAAAAGCAATGGAAATTAGAAACGGGGTTAGGCAAGATGCCGTACTGCCTGGCCAACTCTTCAAAATATCAAATTATAGCAAAATTATTCGTGATTGAAATACAAACACCAGGGGAAATATATTTTATAAATCAGTGCAAACCTTTTATTTACCGTTGATTTAGATATCATTGTAAGAACGTATTTTGATTTGAAACAGCCATATCTGGCCCTGGAAAAAGAGGCAGGTATAATGCACCTTTCCACCGAAAAAATATTTTAAATGATATACCTAAATTCAGGGTCGGCTCAAGGATGAACTTAAAAGTATTTATATTTTTATCTGGACAATATGTTTTCTTTGTTTATATATTTGTATTAAAACAATAAATGAGGATTTTTATACTGAAATTCTCTATTCGATAATAAAAATCTAACTAATTTTATTAGTTTATAATCAAGTATTAACTAAAATATTCGTCATATATATATATATATATATATATATATATATATATATATATGTATATATATATATATATATATATATATATATATATATATATATATATAATTAAACTGACAGTGCTCATAGTGTTCTGTAGCGCGATCTATTTTCGAGAATGACGCCACATTTTGTAGGAAGATTAAACAAGACAGGGGGACGAAGGATTCAGCGAAAAAACAAATTAGTTCCAAAAGTCACCGCTAGGGGAATATTTGGCACTGTGTAATAGAAAATAGAGTGTTAACAAATGCAAATTAATACGGAATAAAATTACCTTTTATTATGTATTTCTCATTTAGTTCAAGTGCAATATGGCAACACTTTTAAAAAAGAGTAAAATCTACATAAACACCGATAAAGTCTCGTGATCTGCAATATCAAGTACGCTGGGCAGAAGAAGTTCTTTATTCAAATTTCACGTTACATAAATTGGCACAGTGCCATCTGCTTGGATTTTAAAAGGCAATGTGTTACGTTTCAAATCAATCGGATTGAAAGTTCATGCGCAATGTCGTCTTCTTTAGTCGACCGAGCGTTACTGGTCAAATTTTTTTTACCTCAACCAGTGCAACGAGTCAGCCGTTCTTCGTGCTTTTAAAACGCACAAAAAAAATGCGTAAAGGTAACGGTCCTGTGTAAGTTAATGGGCTAAAAGCAATGGTTGCGACGTTTGAGAAAACAGGTTATCTGAAGGTTCAGTCAGGCAGTGGACGAAAACCAGTACCACAGGATATAATCGAAGCAGTTGCGACGGCGATTGTCGACAGAGGACCAGATAATATTGCGCCACTTCTAGAGCTCTTGGAGTAGCTCGGAATATGGATATGCCTTACAGTACGGTATGGAAAATCTTACGAAAGATTATCAACTTCTATCCGTACAAGATCAGCCGTGTACAGGAGGCCGTGGGGGAGACGAGGCCCACTTTTACCTGAATGGAACTGTGAATACCCACAACTGCCGAATTTGTGATAACAAACTACCACATGAAGTCACAGCAATTCCCTTACATTCACCAAAGGTAACTGTTTGGTGTGGGTTCACAGCGGAATTTATCGTAGGTCATTGGTCTATGAGAACGTTTCCCCGAGAAGACCGGAAACCTGTTCTGTTGTCGGAGAGTAATATCGCCAGATGTTGAACAGCTTTGTCACTCCGGCACTTCAGCTCAGCCTGGGGAAAATCATTTTCATGCAAGATGGAGCTACTCCACGTTGATGTACGGGTGCAATAGCTGCTACGACAGAAATTCACAACAGAAAGAGTCATTAGCCTCTACTTTCCAACTGCATGGCCACCTCGGTCGCCTGGTCTTACCGCATGGGACTTCTGACTATGGGGTTACCTTAAATCCAAGGTATATCAAGGAGTGGTACAGGACCTGGCTACGTTGAAAGGAAAACAAATCACGGACTGTATGGGAGATTACTGCAGACATGTTACTTTCTGCTGTTGTGCATACTGTGCACAGAATGCAATATGTGTTCTACAACAACGGCAGCCACATTGAACCCCATTTGAATGCAAAACAAAGGGTAATTTCCGCATTGATTTGCATTTTTTAACACTCTATTTTCTATTACACAGTGCCACATATTCCCCTAGCTGTGACTTTTAGAACTAATTTGTTTTTTCGCGGAATCCTTCTTCCCCCGTCTTGTTTAATCTTCTTACAAAATGTGGCTTCATTCTCGCAAATAGATCGTGCTCCAGAACACTGTGAGCACTGTCAGTTTAATTATAGCCACCCGGTATATATATATCCATCCTTAATTATTCCTTAAGAAAAAAAATCTGAATTTCTTTTAGAAATAAATAAAACTAGTCAGTTTTTTTAAAGTTTTTGGTTTTTACAATTTTATTATACTATGAAATCTTTATTTGTGGAATAATTTGTATGCTTTTTATAGCTTTACAATTATTTAAATATTAAACTTAAAATATATCAGGGGTGGCCAACTTGTCGCATGCGGCTCTTTGAAGGATTATTTGTGACTCTCAATAAATGTATCCAAATTCCCTTGTCATTTTTGTGTTATTACATTTAAACAAAATATTACAACTGATGGAGCTCTGGCAATGCTGGGTAAAAAAAATCAGTCTTATTGGGCTTTTAAGAGATGTTCTCAATTCTAGAATTCATGCCGATTCACTGCATAATTCACCGAGAACATCTCGTTACAAAATATTTAAAATATCTTGATGTTATGAAAACAGTGTAACACATTGTAAATTACATTCGCTCCAATGCAAAAAATCCTTGAAAAGTTAAAGTACGAAGAACTTTTAAATGACATTCATTAAATATAATTTCTGTAAAAAAAGTTTTTTTGATACCTTTTTTGCATACCTTTTAAATACTTACTTAATTACGGCTTGCGAAAAATTTCAAATTTTAAAAAATGGCTCGGACTATCAAGGAGCTTGGCCACCCCTTGAATATATACAGTGTACTCCGCTTAATGTTATCGAGGTTAATGTTATCAATCACTTATTGTTATTGAAATCACTTGGTCCAGATTTTCTCTATTCTATTATAGCTTTAGGTGATCATTACATCGGTTAATGGGATCAGTTTTCAAACCTCATTTTAACTGGCAAAGGAATATTCACAATATATTCAGAAGGAACCCATTCTTTTCTTTCCCTTCGTTGTTGTTTGAATTTCCGAACATTCTTTTTAACTCCTCTTCTTAGCCCACTCTCCTGTTTCTAATCATGGATCTTGTTGGTGCTTCAACCACATTTGGCGAAATTGGCGTGCTTGCAGCTTGCGTGCGTGGCATGCTTGCAGCGTGGCGTTATCGAAATCTGGCGAGGGGGATCGTAACTCAACAAATTGATACATTAAATAAAAACAACATTTTGAGAAAAATTTTACAAAAAATTGAATATTTAAAATCTAATTGAATTAACAAAGAAAACACAAAGGAAACACGTAACATTCATACTAAAAAGACTGAAACATTCACTTAATCACAAATTAAATAAACTGAGTGTGATTTTATCAAACTAATATAAATATAAATATTTATATTAATTATTAATTAATATAAATATGTAATATAAAAATTAAATTCAAATTAATTTAATATTATTTTCTAAGTAAATAGAGCGATCTTAATAGAACTCGTTAGATACTTAGTAAATTCTTTTTTCTAATTTAGTAAATCGACCGATCTTTGCAGAACACGTTAGATACTTATTTTTTATTTCAATTTTTCAAGTAAATCGATCGATCTTTGCAGAACACGTATTTTGAGTGGAGTTGAAGAGGAGTTGTAAAATTGAAAAATTTTTTTCAAATCTCTTATTTTTTTAACCTAGGAAAATGGTAATTAACGAAGGAGTGGGTTTTACACGTTCCTGGATTTTTTCAGAAATACGCAGATGGTCAATGGTTGTCTATAAGCAGAAGGCAACACATTATTATCGAAACTGAGGAGGAGGGTATTCACATTTTATGCCTTGTCCATGTTCAGAAAGTGAAATGATCTAACATTAAAACAAAAGATCGAAATTTTAAATCGTTATGACAGGTGGATTATGATTAAGAAAAATTTATCAATGAGCTTCTCAGAAAAAATTGTAGACAATCAACAATTGTTCAACAATTAATAATTGGCTAATTGTTTTAATGATGTGTACAATTCTTATCTTTTAAAGGATAATATACAGTACCTAAATATAGGGTGTGTTTTTTCATTTTGTTTTGAAATTTAGTACGTGGGAATTAAAGGGGGGGGGTAAATTTATCTAATTTTACATATCGTTTATTGTTATCAATCGGTTATTGTTATTAAAATTAAGGTGTCCCAAACTGATCACATTAAGCTGAGTACACTGTACTAGTCACAAAACATAATACTACCATATGGTGCTACCATCTAGGTGAGACGTACCCAACTATTGTTTATTTGTGACGATTAATTAGAAGTTTGCAATATAAATTGTATACCATGTTTTATTTATGAATGTTCTCAAAACATAATTTATTTTTTCAGAATATGTTTGGAAATTTCTTTTAAGTCTTTTAAATCATAGTGTCTTTTTCATCCTTTTACACGTATGATATTTTGAATTTGAGAAATTTGATATGCTTATAAATGGAGATACTAAATTTGTAATAATTAAAGAGAATATTTTATATTTTATTATTTAAGAAATAATATTTTTATAAAAAAAACTAATTTATTAATCTTGATTCAAGAAAAAATATGCACCTGTAATTTTGACTCATATGTATGAAAAAAAAAATACAAAATATCCCATCAAATACTAAGATGTATTTTAGGATTATTTTTACAAATAAAAATATATAGTAAATACTCTAGAAGTTATTGTACAGTTATACATGAAATTTGAAAAACTAGACAAGTTTAGTGCCCATGGAAAATTTAGATATAGCACAAATAAAATATAATATTTATATCTATTAATAAAATTTATTTTAAACATTTTAACTATTTAAGAACTTCGTTTTCTTACATTATTAGTAGAAAAATCTAGTTTTTATTGTAAAGTAGTTAAAAATATATTCTTTTAAATTTTAATTTAATACTTAATGATTGGAGCTCAATAAATATATAGCCTATTTATCATTTATGTATGTACATAGATACATTATATACATGTATGCACTTGTGTGTATGTAGATGTATGTATAATTATATATGTGTATGCATGCATATACATTTTTTAGTCAAATGCGTATTTTTTATTTTTTATTATTGTATTAATAAATGCTATTAAAACTAGCATGGCTTACAAAAAAAATAGTGACAGATTAAAAAGGATAGTCTTATAGTGATTAAGCAATAATAAATATTAAATAAATAATTAAAAAATTGTTGTCTAGAAATTAAAACACTAATAATCTAATCTTCTGCACATTTTGAAATAAAATTTAAAAACTTTTATTAAAAATTTATTTTAAGCACAATAATTAAACAGTAGTTATTTCTTAAACTAGATAATTTGCTTTTTATAGAATTAAAACTTTTATTCAATCAAAAATGATATGGAATCATTAAATATTCATATAATTTATACCTGAGTAGCGTATACTAGTAGTTGTTTTAAAAATGGTCTACAGATGGCAGCATTATACAATTTAATAATAAACAGTTTGGAATCAATTTAACATTTACAATAATTTTACACATCAGAAATTTATTTTTATATATTTTTGAAGCAATTTTTCTTTTTCAGAAATATTCACCTCATATGACGCCACCTAATTCTGAAGCATTTTCATAATATTAAAATCTAAAGTTATTAAAGAATGGATTTATAATTTATATTAAATTATACTTTTGATATACCATTATGATCAAAAGGAACCTATAACGCTATCATAATCCAAAATCTATTGCTCGATTGGTTAATATTTATTATTCACAATTTGACGAAACTTTTTTAAACAGCAAAGCAATGATGTCATTTTTTTTAACAGTCAAAGCGTGATTAGTCTTTCTATAAACTTCGCCAGAGTTCGTAGGTTTTTTAAAAGAAATTATTTATTTCATCAGTAGACTTATGTCATAGTACATTTCAAGCAGGGCATGATTATCTATCGCACGGGCACTTAGGGCACGTGCCCTGGGCATGAAAATCTTAGGGGGCACGAAAATTTAGTCGACTGCTTGAAACACATATTAAGTGTTGGAAATTGGAAACTTATGCTACCATCGTTAAGTTTTATTACATTATTGTACGAGGTAATTGTGTTTGTCATGAACTCTATTGTTTCGTATTTACTTCAATTTTACTGTTATTTACCTGATAATTAATTCCCTCAACAAACCTGGTGCTTTTTTTATCCTATGGGTTATAGTATATTCATAAGACAGATTATTAGCAACGTAGCACTATAAACCATTAAATCATCTCATCAGTTTAAATTATTTTTAATTCTATTATTATTTATTTTCTGCACCGCAGAGATTGTGATTGTGACACGGTAAAAATAAAATAAGTGGGACACTCTAGGTCTTTAAAAGTCCTTAATTTTTAGTATGGCTAAACAGAAATAATAAAGATTACGTAAAATGAAAATTTGGTGTTTTTGATTTTGAATATTACTTTAATGCTAATTTCTTAAATCCGTTTGCTACTTTAATGTTATAATTTTTATATGACTGTAAGTATGATAATAACCTGTCGCTATAAATTTGCATGGGGGTGGAGGGCATAAAAATTGGATTGTGACCTGAGCAAAAAAGTATCTTATTCGGGCCCTGATTTCAAGACTCTATTAATCTTTTATCAAGTCATAACAAAATACATTTTCCTGTTATTTTAAATTAAATTTTTTCCAGCTTCATTAATAACACTCTATCTTTAAAAAGTTATTTACTTTTGTTATTTTAAGCAATATTTTCACTAAAACTAAGTAGCATTTTTAATAACATTACAAAATCTACTTAATTTATTAGCTTTTATCTAATTTTTACTACTTATTTTATTACATTTAATTTAATTTAATTTATTAATTTAATTTAAATTTAATTTAATTTAATTATAATATTATTTATAATATTTATAATATTTAATTTTTTATTATTATATTTATTTTAATGTTTACTACTTAGATACTACTCAGAATTTTTAATAACAATAAAAATTTGCTCTAAATAAAATGACAATCACTTACCTGCAAAATAATTTTAAAAATATCTATGTTCTAAATTAAATTTGCAGCTAATAGAAGAGAAATACAATTTAAACAGATAACTACAAACTAGCCTCTCTTCGGATTAGTACTGGTGTTCCCAATTGGGTCTGTCATTTAACTAAAGAGACTGTTTATATGTATTTATCACATAAACGTTCTTCTACTACTAATTTATATTATTTAGATGCAACTGTATTCCTGTTTTTGACCTTATTTCTTTTCCTTAGGAGTCCATTTTCTCCTGATTTTCTATAGAACACTAATCAATCCAATGCACAGAATATTGAATGAAACTGCCTGTTTTATTTGTGTGCATTATTTTTAACAAGACTTTCAGTAATGCTGAGGCTACACTCTTGACTTAAGAACATAAAACTATTAAAAGAAATTAAGCTATTTTTATTTTGAAAATTGGAAATCTGAAGGTAACTTATATTTTATATATCAAACACAAAATATAAAGAAATTAAAATAATACTAGATAAGTATTTACAAATACCTGGAAAATCCCACAAAAACTGGGGGGTTTGCTGACCTTGGGTAATACGCAAATTACTTATAATAATAATGCAGTATCATAAATTAACAAGTTTTAAAACTGCTTGTTTTCCTCTTTAAATGAATTAATAATTTATGTTTGTTTTACTGATATATTAGCTACGTTATATATGATTTGTATTCGAGGAAAAGATTTAACTCTTATTTACTGATGTCTGTAGAATACATGAAGCATTTTAGAACCTCAAATGCAGCAATCATTTGGGGAAAAGTTTGTGATTTGTATAAATCTTAGATGTTCATTCAAAATGACTGATCTATTAGTTATATTAAATATGATTTGTATTGGAGGGAAACGTCTAACTCTTATTTACTGATGTCTGTAGAATACATGAAGCATTTTAGAACCTCAAATGCAGCAATCATTTGGGGAAAAGTTTGTGATTTGTATAAATCTTAGATGTTCATTCAAAATGACTGATCTATTAGTTATATTAAATATGGTTTGTATTGGATGGAAACGTCTAACTCTTATTTACTGACGTCTGTAGAATACATGAAGGATTTAAAAACCTTGAATGCAGTAATCATTTAAGAAAAAGTTAGTGATTTGTTTAAAACTTAGATGCTTATTCAAAATTACTGATCTATTAGTTACATTAAATATGAGTCGTATTTGAGGAAAACGTATAACTCTTATTCACTGATGTCTGTAGATACATAAAGGATTTAAAAATCTCGAATACAGCAGTCATTTGAGATTTTGTGATTTCTATAACACATAGTTGTTCATCGAAATTGACTATAAAATGTAGGAGATCTCAAATTCCTTCGTACAAGTGAGGTTTTTATATAACTGAATATTCACATAAGTGAATAATGTATTTAGTGGAAATTATGGGAACTTCGCAAGGGAAGGAAAAGAATATCGTATAACTGAATATTCATTTAAGTGAATAATTTATAATATGGGATTTATGGTGGTTTTTACAGTAAACGATAAGTATTTCGTACATCTGAATAATAATATAAATCAATAATTTATTACATTGGCCTTATGGAAATTCTCTGGTAAACGAGAAGTACTCTGTACTATTCGTATAAGTGAATAATTTAATAAGAGACTTATGGAAATTTCTCTTTCCGGAACAGAGAACCATTTCTGAAAATAAATATTACATATGAGGGATTTTTGTATAAGTTTCCACATCATTTTAAATTTCATGTAATTCAATATTTGATAACCTAATTTTACAATAACTTAAAAAATTCTGTGAAAACACATTTAAATATTTTGACTCCTTAGTCTGTAAACCTTAAATAACTCCTTTTGGGGCATATATATATATATATATATATATATATATATATATATATATATATATATATATAAATATATATATATATATATATATATATATACCGATACATTTATAAACGTAGCGTAAACGACCGTGTCGCCTCAGAAACGGCCAGTTTTAAAAATAGGTGAAAAGTTTATAGGGAGAGTTTGTTTAATCGAAAGCTGTTCGTTCCCCTTCGCAAATTTCGATTAGCCATTTCTGTTCCGAGGCTGTAATATGGGCGGGTAGTGAGCGGAGACATTAATCACTAAAGTTGCGGATGATTGTCCGACTGGCACATATGCGTTTCGGGTCTCTAGAGGGTGTAAAGCTTTGGGATTTATTGAGGTGGCAAATGACCCAATAGCCTTTGCCGCATGCATATTTACCCACCATATGGCATTCATTCCTTATATTTAAAGGCGTGCTTTTTGGAACTTGAATGGGATTTTGTATTATGTCACATCGAAATTATTTTATTTCATGTTTAGTAAAACATAGTTTGGAAGCGGTTGCTTATTTAACACTTGAGTGCGCCTGGATACTCGAGGCATCGTGCGCGCTGTATCTCAGAGACACACCTTTCCATTTTAAGACTTCTCGGCTACTCAATAGAGACGGGTGTAACACACTGAACTACATTTTATCTATATAGAATTTAATACTTCAAATGTATATTTTTTGTGATCAATTATAACACCTAAGGAATATGCTGTTTCGGGTGTGACGTAACTGTCACACCCTTACCAACATATTTATAATTTTTTAACCGCTTCCCTTACAAATTTTTCTGAAAAAATTTGCAAAAAATCATCACATTTTTAAATTTTATTATTAAATACAAAGAAATAAAACAAAACAAAATAGGTATGTTTAAGTTGAATTTTTCCTTTTTTACATGTGTAAAAGTATTTAGTTTTAATATTAGTTTAATATGCCGAGTTATCTTTGGCAAATAATAAAAAGTTAAATATTTGTCTTTGTATGATAATTTTTGAAACAAGGGACAACAC
>CM063509.1:122215436-122280436 GCA_032207245.1 Pardosa pseudoannulata | reverse complement strand
TTGATTACAGATTTCGAGTGTTGAACCACGCAGACCTAACAAAAATTTTATTAAAGATCTTTAAAATAAGCTTTAAAAAAGCTCTTTGAAATATAAAAATTAAACAATTTTTCCCTATATGTGGAAAAAATCAAGCCTATTTTTTATTAGCGTTGTGAGACAAGCTATATACCTCAAAAAACAAATTATTTTGGGTTACACACACCTCAGAGATCCAAGAATGAGTGTAGATGTAAGAACTATATTAAAATTTATAGGGGTTAAAATCATATGGGTAACATATTACTTATTTCTTTTGATAATTCTACATATTTTGTTGTATGTAATTAAGTTTGTGTCTAAAAAGCTTGATTTAAAAAATTATAGCCTGAAGAAACAAATTTTTGGACCTGTGGGTTGATTACAGATTTCGGGTGTTGTACCACGCAGACCTAATAAATGTTTTATGAATAGTTACTTACGTAAGAATAAAAAAAGATCTGCTTTTTATATTTTATGACGATATAAAGGTTTGGCCAAGATAACAATCTTGGTACTCTTGTTGTCATCTAATCTTGTAAGATGCTCTGCCAATTTTATTTTCTGAATTATTATAAACTAGATAATATCTGGATTTTTATATATTTCGTATAGTTACAAGTGAATTCTTCTGCATCTGTTTTTACATTCACACCACCAAAGTACCTCCTCTTGAGTAATGAAAGAGGTATTACACTACTAATGGGAAATATACATTCCCCTAAAAATGTGTTTTCAGTGAAGGTTTATTACTCAGTTTTATGTTAGGAAATATACTGTTAGGATGTTTCTCTTTTTCGTTCCTGTAGTAAGTAGAAAAATAAATAATGCGGTATTGTAGTTTCAGCATATCATGTTTCTTTTATATATTCAAACCATTGAATAAGTACTTAAGTAATAATATTTTAGAATTTTGAAGGTAATTAACACCTTAATGCACAGTGTTTTTAAAAGCTGGACAAAATATCATTTTTTAATGTAAAAACACAATTTAGAATCTTGTCTTGCCAAGAAAATTACGAAAATACAAACAATCAAAATTTTTATTCAGTTCTCGGTTACATTCGAGTGTCAAAAATTATAGGAAAATAAAGTACAACGACACTCGAATTATCTCGAGTGTCCACAGTTTGACCAATTAAGAGCGCCTGAGTTAACTGGAGAATGCACGAAAAGGGGTTAAGTACCATAATTATATACCATAATTAATAATTTTTAAGTACCATATTTAAAACAAAACAAAACTTAACGTGTTAATATTTGTATCGACACTATTTACACTTATAAAAGCATATGAAAAAGGAAAAATTTAAACAGCTTTTTACATACATGTGAATGAAACCAAGCATTTTGTATTTTCTGTTAACGTCTTGAGACAAAATATATTTCTCCAAGATTATAATGAACATAGATATAAGACCTACACTGGTGTGCAAAACTGAAGCAACAGGTTGTTTTTCTTGCCATAACTCCACGAGAAATCAACTGAGAGACAGGAAATTCAGCAATGAGGGAAAGTATTATGGACGTAAAGGAGACGAAAGCATCGGCGCTAAAAAGGAATACAATGCATACGGTATGGAATCAAACAGAAACAAGCATTACTGCACGTATAGTATAGTGACTCATGGTTGTCTATCCAAGAGGAAGAACAACAAGCAGATGTTTCTAACAAATGTTTTACGCATAGTTATTTACGTAAGGAAAACAATAAGTTCTGCTCTTCACCTTTTATGACGATACAAGGTTTTGACAAAGAAAATAATCATGGTACTCCTGTTGTCCTCCAATCTAATAAGCTCTGCCAAGTTTATTTTCTGAATTGTTAAAAATTGATAATATCTGGGTTTTTATATATTTCGTATAGTTACAAGTGAGTTCTTCTGCATCTGTTTTTACATTCACACCACCAAAGTGCCTCTTGAGTAATGAAAGAGGTATTATACTACTAATGGGAAACATACATTCCCCTAAAAATGTTGTAGGTTTATTACTCGGTTTTATTTTAGGAAATATACTGTTAGGATGTTTCTAATTTTCGTAACTGTAGTAAGTAGAAAAATAAATAATGCGGTATTGTAGTTTCAGTGTATATCATGTTTTTTTATATATGCAAAACATTGAATAAGTTCTTAAGTAATACTACATTGGAATTTTGATTCACAGTAAAGTATAAACTTCTACTCAGTTTTCAATAATATTTTCCTGGACTATTATTAATTAAAGATATAAGCATATAAAAATATTTATTGTTTTGTAAAGATGAATATTAAAGAAGTTATCTTCATATAATTTATTTTTCTATTGGAATATACTTGGAATACAAAAAATAAGAATTTTAGGGAGTTGTAGATTTAAAGTTCTATTGATTAACTAGTAAAAATCATACTAAATGGTCAGAACATTTCGTCTTATAAAGAATTGATTAAAGTGTGTAGAATTGGTAAAAGTAAGAAGATTTTCAGTCTCAAAAAGCATTATGTCCCGTTAAACTGTCCATTTCTTTGCAGAACCCTTCTGAAGTAATTTATAATGCCATCTAAACTTAAAGAATAACTAATCAAGATTTTTTGTTAATTATATTACAAATAAATCGACTTTATTTCCATCTATCTGCATCTTTTTATAATTAATCATTGTCATATTATTTGTCGTGTAACTCTCGTTTAAAATTTAGGTATTTTCCTGTGATCAAATTTATAGTGGTTATTTATTTCTTTTAGTCACAAAGACTAAATATTATTTGGGTTGCGTTGTGTGGATATTTTAAGTTTAAATTCTACCACAGGTTCTGAGAGACTACAGACTTAAAATAAAAATAAACTAATAATAGAACTTAAGAGTAACTGAAATCAGCTTTAAAGTAAAAATAAGTCAATTTATTACAAATATATATATATATATATATATATATATATATATATATATATATATATATATATATATATATATATATATATATACATTACTAATATACAAGATTTTGATTAAGTTTCATAAGATTTACTTTTAACATAAACAATTAGGTGCCACACTAATTAAGATTTGACAAATATATTTCCTATTACATAGCTAACTTTATATATAAGAGAGAGGACCTAATTTCAGTTTCAAATATGTAAATAAGTATCTTTGTGGGTCTATATGGTGTGCCAATACGGTACTCCGGTCGGACGCTCTTGTAAAATGACGTAGATACTTTGCGTGTTATCTCAAATTGATGGGACGACAACGTTGACTCCAATTTCAATTCTGGTCTGGGGCCATCTAAATAACTTGGGGTGTTACTGAAAAGCGGATGAGCTGGAAACTTCTTGTCGTTACTCGATGTCAAGGTATTTTTTGGGCTCCACTCCTTTGATCCCCGTACTTTGTCCTCGAGTTCTGAACACTTGCCGTCGAACTTTCGACGTTCGAACTCTGACAATAGAACTTCTCGACTTCTCGAACACTGACAGTCGGACTTGTCTCCTCGACTCGACTGCCGAACACCATTCTCTTGACTTTTCTTTTTTTATATATTTTTCATCTGTGTCCATTCTTATCTCTCTTCGTCCAATCAGGAGAGCTGTTAAAATCCAATTTATTTGTCTCCTTAATCCCGCCTTAAACTCGAAACGTAGAAAAAACTTATCCCTTTAAATTGGGCACTGTCCCTTAGGGACTCATAAATAACTATACAAAGGTACATTCTTATTTAGTGTCATGTACGGAGACTTGATTCTAATCTGGGACTGGGATTAGAACCCCACCCGAGGATCCCGCACACGACGAAAAAATCAGTTGAATATATTTTACGGCCTTCTTCTCTTTTACAAAAGATGTGATGGGGTTAGATTTAGATCAAGAATTTTACTTCTCGTATTAATTAATCAATTATATTACTGATCTAAATCGCCGCATCAGATTATTATTCAATTATAAACTCGCCCCAACTTTTGGATCACCCGGTATATCCTATTTGGTAAAGCTTCTTTTATACTCTTGAAATTAGAATGCGCACAAGGATCTTTGCAACATTTGTTTGAATTGAAAGCATTAAGTGATGTCTGCAATACTTTAGCAACATCTTCAAAGAAATTACCACTCTGCTAAAAATGTTTGTATCATAAAGTTGTGTTTCCTTGTTTCAATTCAACTCGGAGCAGCAGATGGCCGATTAGTACGTACTAAGAGCTTAGATTCCATCATTCTCTCTAGAAATACATAATTATTGTCTTCATGTAGTTTTTATAAAACAATTTTGCTTTTTAATTCTATTTCAGATAAATTATGATGTATAATAGTGCTTTATTTAGCAATATTTGGCGACGTATTCGATAAAAGGAAATGAACTGGGTTATTTTTATAATGTAAACATATTCAATTTTCATAATATTAATTATAAAACAAAATTAAAATTACAACATTCAGCCTTATATAAGATTTTCAAACTACTGGTAAAATTTCATTGTGCACGCATGTTACTTAGTGTGATTTATAAAATTTCATAAAAATAGTTCACAATTTGTTGTTACAAAAAAAAAGTTTACAACACAGTGTTCATAAAAATGTTCACATTATTCCTACTGGTATCTTTAAACACATTTAAATTAAATTTTCATATAAATTGCTCTACGTATATGACTAAAATATGTTAATTTGAAATTTATATCTTTATCAAGGTATAAAATTATTTTGATAACAAGTTTTATTGAATATTACGTTTTTCATTTGATATTTTACACAATGTTTCTGTTCTCCTCTGCTATATGTTCTGTGAGTTAACTACATGATAAAAGAAATAATTTAAAAAAGTAACTCTACACTTTTTATTAAGTTTTTAACATCTGAAATAATAGTTGGAAAGAAATCAAACTGCAACAAGTTCTATTTAATCATTCGATGATATTAGCTATTACATAGTTGTTCAATAAAGATACATATAAATAATAAATAAATATAACAATTTTTTATCTTCAAATTATTTGTATATTGCTAGACTCGAAGAAATTATTTCATTAATAATATTTCATTAATAATTAATAATTGTGCATCAGCAATTTTTAATAACAAGTCGTAGAACTCTAGCCAAAGAATGCATCACTTAATAAGAAAGTAACAATGCACGAAGTAATAGAAATAAATCTTGAAACGCTTTGAAAATTAAATCAAATTATTCATGTCTGCTAAACCTGAATGCGTAAATCTGGAACTTTTGTTCTAATACCGGAGCTTAAAATAAATTCCCCTAAGCAAACATACTCCTTTTCATTTATAAGATTCGATTTGAAATACGGCTAGAATTTTAGAGATCACTTTGTAGGAAAATTCAATTCTTCATGATAATGAAATATACTCGTGTGCCTTCTAGATAAATTCTGCAACATTTATTGATTACTTGTCTGGTGAAGCGACAACTTAAATTTTATTCTATGCTTATGTTTAGAGGCTTTCTGATAATATTTAATAATTTAAGCATTTTATTTGTAAAAAGCGGAAAAATTGAGAGCTTTTAGAGAAACAGATGCTTTTAGAGTGTGCAGAAATGGAACTATCGAAAAATGTGCAGATATGCAATAAAAATATATATAATGTGATGAAGGTTAAAAGGAAGTATCGAATAAAAATTGCTGAATGAAGATGAAAGCATTATTGTCCAGTATGATAAATTGAATCCATGTTAATAAAATTTGTACCTTGTAGAGGAGTAATTAAAATTTACTAAAAACGATGAAGATTAATCTAAATTATTAAACAAAAACCGTGTCGATATAAAAAGTGAAGATATGCAATAGAAATTTACAAAATGTGATCAAGATTAAAGGAAAGTATCGAATAAGAATAGATGGATGAAAAGAAATTAGAATAGTTATCTCTAGTAGGATAAATTAATTCCATATTAAACAGAAAAATTTTCTTAGGATAGTGCACGGTGGTTTGGACCACTTTTGCTACACAAGGGCTACCGAGACAGAGACATTCTGCTTTAAACCGATTCCGAACGGCTACGAACATCCATGTCACAGTGGGATTCGAACCCACAAACTCCGATACCGATGATCAATGTTCTAAACATTAGATCCTCATTCGGCAAGTACACGGTGGAATAACACTTTAAATCTCAATAGAATCCCAAGCATTCTACTCTATGCTTCAGAGGCTCATCTGTATTGTTTAAAGATTTAAAAGTATGTTCTTTATAAAAGTTGGAATATTAAGAGTTTTAAGACAAACAGGGATTTCTAAAATGTGCACCAAAAATTAAACTATCATAGATGTGTAGAAGCGTAATTAAAATTTACAAAAAGGTATATCAAAAAGTATCGAGCAAAAACCATTGGGTGATAACCGGTGAGACTTAAATAAAGTAATTAATAAAATAAAAAAAAATATTGAGGCCTATTGGACAAACACAGAGGTTCCTAGATCATGCGCCATATACTAAACTACACTTGGTTTCAGGCATATATCAGTGTTGCATTTGTATTACGTCATTACCTCTGTTTGTTTATGTACCTAGGAATTTTTCATATGCAGACTTTGGTCTATAATTGGTGGAGCTGTCTTTTATGCGGATATATCGAAGCACACTGTTCAGAGGACACTGTTGGATATGGGGCTACGCAGCAAACGTCCCACTCGTGTGCCTTTGATGACCAAGCGTCATTGCAAAATCCGCAAGGGAACATCGCTACTGGTACATGGATCAGTGGGAGAGATTTGCCTGGTCATCACGGTTTGTCATTCATCATGCCGATGGCCGTGTCAGGATACGCCGTCTTCCAGGCGAACACTTGCTCACTCAATGTACAGTAGGTCATACACAGGCCGGTGGTGCCGGTATTATGCTTTGAGGAACGTTCTCTTGGGCTTCTCAGGGACCCGTGGTTGTGGTAAAGTACACCATGAATGCTACAGGGTACCTGAACATCACTGCTGACCGGTTGCACCCTTACATGGCCTCTGTTTTTCCAGCTGAAAATGGAATGTACCAACAGGATAACGCCCTGTGTTACAAGGCTAAAATTGTGTATAGTGGTTCCAGGAACAACATGCTGAATTCCTATTAGTGTCCTAGCCGCCTAACTCACCGGATCTCAATCCGATAGAACACATTTGGGATTTCATGGGACGGCAGCTCAGAGTTCAAAGATCACCAATTCACAATACCTCGTATTTATATAACCTTTTCTTGAACATCTCGTACAATATGTATCCTGCAATCTACCAAGCACTTGTGGCATCCATGACAAGGCGGATTGAAGCTGTGTTGCGCGCCAAAGGTAGGCCAACTCGTTATTGACAGGTATTCATAACGTTTTGGCTCTTGAGCGTATACTTCTGCCTGTATGTTATTTTTTGTGTGTTCTTTTGAGATGTTAATGTAAATAAAACGTTTTTAATAACAAGTTCTAGTCTTCGTTCTTCCAGCAAGCTTGGCTTTCTTTTTAAAGGGTAAGCTTAACTACGGTTATTTTAATTCGGCTTATCTAATGAACTAATATAAAATGTGTAGATGCGCAATTAAAATTTACAAAAATGTGAGCAAGATCAAAAGAAAGCACCGAATAAAAAACGTTGGGGGATAACAGATGAAACTGAAAGAGAGTAATTAATAAAGTAAAAAAATATTGAGGGCTCTTCGACAGACACAGAGATATTCAGAATGTGAGCCAGAAGTTAAACATACTTAATAATTGTCGTGTAGCTCTCGTTTAAATTTAGATATACACCTATGATCAAATTTATAGTGGTTAATTATTTTGGTTAGTCACAAAGACTAAGTATTATTTGGCTTGCGTTGTGTAAAATATTTAAGCACTAAATTCAACCCCAGGTTCTGAGAGACTACAGACTTAAATAAAAACTAATAAGATAAATTAAGAGTGACTGAAAACAGCTTTAAAGTAAAAATAAGTAAATTTATTACAATTATATATACATTACTAATATACAAAATTTTGATTAATTTTCATAAGATTTACTTTTTCAATATGATCAATTTAGGTGCCACACTAATTTAGATTTGACAATAATAATTTCTTATCACTTAGCTAACTATATACATAAGAGAGAGGACCTAATCTTAATTTCAAAATATTTAGAATAAGAGTACCTTTGTGGATCTATATGGCGTGCCAGGAACACTGTTGGTTAAGAGCTGTCCAGGACTGGGTATGTGTGGTAACAATTTTCAATCTTCCGTCGGTTTGGTCAGAGGTTTAATTCTGAGTATTTGAGATGTGGCCGTAATATTTGACACAGTAACACTGCTGCTAGCCGCGAGAGGTTCCAAACGTTTCCGGAGTCTCTGTCGAATTCAAGGCTATTCTCCTTAGACTCCCGAAGTCTTACTGTCACAATCGTCTCATCCGACTTCTGACCTCGCCAGTCGGACTTCCCTACTCTACTCGACTCGACTGCCTCTCGAACACTACCTCCCTCTTGACTTTTTATGTACTTTTCATCGGTGTCCATTCTTATCTCTCTTTGTCCAATCAGGATAGCTGTAAAACTCCAATTGGTCTCTTTTACCCCGCCTTGACCACAAACGTGTAAAAACCTTATCCCTTCAAATTGGGCACTGTCCTACCTCCACAAAGATACATTCTTATTTAGTGTCATGTTCGGAGACGTGATTCTAATCTGCGACTGAGATTAGAACCCTGCCCGAGGATCCCGCACACCACTTTGAAACAATTTTATTGGCTCTCTTCTCCTTTACAAAAGATGTGAGGAGGCCAGATTTAGATTCCAAACATTTTACTTCTCATATTAATTAATCAATTATATTATTGATCTAAATCGCCTCATCACAATAATAAAAAAAGAAGTTTTTATTATAACGATTGAAACTTACAACATATAAATTAAATAATATTGTGAATGTAATGAATTAAAAACTTGATTGTTGCAAGAATTGTGGAAAAATTACAACTGTTTCTATAAAAATAATATATGGAATTTTTAAAGAAAAAATATAAACTGTTTTCTATGATGTATATCTATTATAGAATTCCAGTGGCGTCGGGATATCGCTTAGCGCTGGAAGACATAGAACCGTAGTTCGATCCTCGAACTGGGGAAGAATGACTGAGCCTTTCATCCTTTCTGTTTGTAGATAAACTGGGGACCAAGCATACTTGGGAACTAAACGCTGGGGTTCTGCATAAGGTTGACCACCAAACCGGGACATATACTTTGTACCTCAAGGCCCTTGGTCTCGAAAACGGAGATTGGCACCATAGGCTGTAGCGCCAGGGAGTAAGTATCCTATAAATTTTAATATAGGTCTTATATCTATATTCATTACATTCTTATTTATTTGAGGTGTGTATGTTTCCCAAAGTAAGTTCTATTCTTGGAGATATATTTTGTCTCACAACGTTAACAGAAAATATAAAAGCTTGCTTGGTTTTGTTTAACCCTTTGACAGTTTCATTTTTTTTCCAGTATTCGGTCAAAAAAAGTCACATTTTTTATTGCATTTTTTGTTTATTTTATATTTTCAAGTAAAGATATGTTATTGAAATTAACATTTCTAATATTTTTAAGCATTTATTACAACATTTGTTTTTCTATGAAAGCATCATAGAACTGAAGTTTACCTTTAGTCTCATCGATATCCAAGTTTTTGGAATTCCAGTGAAAGCAAATCTAGGAGGCGGATTCGAAGGATTATCACAATTAATTAAAAAAATTGTCTTGCTTGACTGATTCCATCTGTACTACTATCAGAGTCACTACTATCCAGGTCATCTAGTAAACTTTCGCTACTATCATTTAGAGATAATTCAGTTTCTGATTCCGAGTCACAGTTCGAATCAGAAGAAATTAGCTCCATACGCTCTGTATTATCTGTTATTTAAAAGTAAAAATATATTATTCAACTCTTACATCAATAAAATTATCAGGCGGTTAGTAAAATATAACCAGAAAGCTATACACTGAAAGATAACAATTCGTCTTCTGATACAAAACATGCGAAAACACCCCCCGCTTTTGAACCAATCAGAATAAAAAATACAATAAATTGCAAACTATCATTTACTGGAATAATTTATTACTAAAATTGGAGAAAATACGGCCGAAACGGTGCAAGCGAAATACAAATCAGATTGCCCGTGCGGGCAAATCAGTAAAGTCCCGAAAGCTGTGCCCGTACGGCGTAACGGCAAAACAGGGAAGGGGTTAAAAATATGTGAAAAATTGTTTAAATTTTTCATTTCCGTATGTTTTTATAAGTGTAAATAGTGTAGAAACAAATCTTAGACATTAAGTATTGCTTTTTTTTCATAGTACTCGAACCCAAACGTTTACCTTAAAAATTCCAAAATGTTATTACTTAAGAACTTATTCAGTGGCTTACATAGGAAAAGAAACATAATATACACTGAAACTACAATACCGCATTACTTATTTTTCTACTTACTACAGGAACGTAAAAGAGAAACATCCTAACAGTATATTTCCTAACATAAAACCGAGTAATAAACCCACAAGAAAATCCCCTTTTTAGGGGAATGTATAACTCAAGAGGCACTTTGGTGGTGTGAATGATAAAAACACATGTAGTAGAATTCACTTATATAAAAAGACTTATATTATCAAATTTATAACAATTCAGAAAATAAACTGGCCAAAGCATCTTACATGATTGGATAACAGCAAAAATACCAAGAATATTTTCTTGATCAAACCTTTGTATAGTCTCAGAAAAAGAAGAACAGAACTTATTTAATTTTTGCTCTTATATAAGTAACTACTCATACAACAAATAAAAACTTTTATCTTATGTCCGCGTGGGACAACACCCAAAATCTGTAATCAACTCGCAGATACAAAAATGTATTTTTTTCGGCTACAACAGTATTTAAAGTCAAACTTTTTAGAACAAAACTAATTATATACAACAAAATATCTAGAATTTGTAAAAGAAATAAGTGATCTGTTACTCTTATGATTTCTAACTCCTATAAGTTTTAACATACACTGGTGTGCAAAACATAAGCAACAGGTGGGTTTTTTGCCATAACTCCACGACAAATCATCTGAGAGACATGAAATTCAGAAATGAGGAGAGTATTATGTACTTAAAGGATGACGAAAGTATTGACGTTGAAAAAGGAATAAAATGCATACCGTGTGGAATCAAAGAACAACAAGCTTTAGTGAACGCAGAGTATCGTGACTCATGGTTGTCTATCCAAGAGGAAGAACAGCAAGCAGATGTTCCTTAATATGGGATGCGCCTTCCCCTAACTGCAATGGTTGCTTCGCACTGTCTCCGCATACTCAGAACCAGTTGGTCTAACATATCTTGAGGTAGGAGTGCCCATTCCACAATCAGCATTTGTTTGAGTTGTTGGGTGTTCTCCGGAGGATGTAAGTGTGCTGCAGTGAATCTCTCCAAAGCATCCCGCACATGTTCGATGGGATTTAAATCAGGGAAGAACGCTGGGCAATCCATTTGAGTGATATCTTCACTTTCCAGTAGCTCATTAACAGGAGTTGTATGTCCCCGTTAATTGTCTTCCATAAAAATGAGATCTGGGCCATTGGCACCTTGGAACAGAGGCACATGGGGAAGGAGTACCTCCTTACAATAGCAATTCCCGGTTACAGAACTTCTGTCGAAAACATGGAGCTCAGTTCGCCCGTTCAGCGTAATGCCTCCAGGTCCACAAATGGTCCATTTTTTAGCAGGCCTTTTTTTTTAAACTGTGCATTAAGGGGTTAATTACCTTAAAAGTTCTAATATATTATTACTTAAGTACTTATTCAATGGTTTGAATAAATAAAGGAATCATGATATACTGAAACTACAATACCGCATTATTTATTCTTCTTCTTACTTCAGGAATGAAATAGAAAATCATCCTAACAGTATATTTCCTAACATAAAACTGAGTAATAAACCCACACTGAAAACACATTTTTAGGGGAATGTATATTTCCCCTTAGTAGTATAATACCTCTTTCATTGCTCAAGAGGCACTTTGGTGGTGTAAATGTAAAAATAGACGTAGAAGAATTCACTTGTAACTATACGAAATATATAAAAACCCAGATATTATACAGTTTATAATAATTCAGAAAATAAACTTGGCAGAGCATCTTACGAGATTAGATGACAACAGGAATACCAAGATTATTTTCTTGGCCAAACCCTTGTATCGTCATAAAAGATAAAGAGCAGATCTTTTGTTTTCTTACGTAAGTAACTATTCATAAAACATTTGTTAGGTCTGAGTGGTACAACATCCGAAATCTGTAATCAATCCACACGTCCCAAAATGTGTTTCTTCAAGCTGTAAAAGTTTTTAAAATTAAACTTTTTAGAAGATCAAAATTAATTATATACAAAATAAATATGTAGAATTATTAAAAGAAATAAGTAATATGTTACCCATATGATTTTAACCCCTATAAATTTTAATATAGTTCATACATCTACATTCATTACATTCTTAGATCACTTAGGTGTGTGTGTAACCCAAAATAATTTGTTTTTTGAGGTATATAGCTTATCTCACAACGCTAATAAATAATAGGCTTGATTTTGTCCACATATAGGGAAAAATTGTTTAAATTTTTTATTTCAAAGAGCTTTTATAATTGTAAATAGTATAGAAATAAATACTTATGCATTAAGTTTTGCAGTTTTTCAATATATGGTAATTAAACCCAATCGTCTACCTTAAAAATTCCAAAATATTACTTTAAAAGAACTTATTTACGCATTTACATGCAGAGGATAACATGGTATATACTGAATCTGCAGTATCACATTATCTATTTTCCTATTTACAACAGAAGAGGAAAAGTAAAACAGCTATGTAGTATATTTAATAGCATAAAACCGAGTAATAAACCTACACTGAAAAGTCCTTTTTAGCGGTAGTATATTTCCCATTAACAGCAAGATACCTCTTTCATAACTTAAGATCTTTCTTCTCTTAAAAATTTTTACTCGTAGAATAAATTCTGTAAACATTCTTCGAGAATATCCTATTTAAGATAAGACGAAATAAACGCGGCATTAAACGTCCTTTGAGTGGTGATAAATTTAGGGAAACGACACTGTACTGCTGTCATAACATTCGACTTCGTTAAAGAGTATTTATGAGAAATGCAGAAAGCATGAATTTGGAATTGGTAAACTAGAAATTTTACTTCAGTATTTATCATACGTTGGTAATTTTTCTATTTTCAATTCCTCTTCCAGACGAAATTTTTATATTATTTTCTCTATAATAGAGGAATAAGTAGATGTCAAGAAAACATTATTGACAGAACGTATTTCTATGATGTTCTTGATGTGTGTAAAGTAGCTCATAAATCGCTTTTCCTTACAGAAAATAAGTTTTTTAATAAGTAATTTAAAATGTTTTCCTTCTTAGTACGTAGCACTGTAATGTGTGTAATTATGCATATATATGTACACACACACACACACACACACACACACACATATATATATATATATATATATATGTGTGTGTGTGTGTGTGTGTGTGTGTGTGTGTGTATAAAACGTCCACATAATTTAAAAATACTGTATCATCACTGTATCATCATTATTATTAAATGTAGTAGCAGAGAAGATCGATGCAGACGTTCACTTATGAAAAACATCTTTTATTTAGAACATAAGATGATACTAAACACACAAATCCCCGTAGGGAAAAAGAACACGTAACACAGAAATATTTTAAAGATATTGTCTACATTGCGATCTTAAAGGAAAATGCCATGAAATCTGTGTGACATCCCTTTTATTAATAACAAGAAGTGTGTCTCCAGGAATTATACCATTACGGTAACCAATCACTTCTCTTTAATTACTTGTTTATTGTGTCAGAATTAACGGAACATAAAGCAGAATTTCTTTGAGTACGGTTACATACGGTGTAAATAACTGGTTATTTATCTTCATGTGTAAATGATGTAAATAATTCAAAGTTATCAAAATGTAAACAATGTCATTATTGCTTATACTTTCACATATTTTTATTTGTAACTAGCAGTGGTGACCGTACTATGCTAAGGTAATTTTTATACATTGCTGATAAACAAACCTTTCTTTTTTGTTTATTGTACATAAGTTTATTTATTTTACTTAATGGGATTCAAGTCATTGATAAATATAAATTTCTTTTTTAATTGTATGTGAATTACAATTAATTTTCATTAGACCTGTTGTAAGCTTCAATACTACGAAAAAAAGCACAAATATTTGATGTTAGTTACGAAGATCTTGTCAGGCCTACAAAGTATCGATAATTGGTTTGGCTCAGTTTTATTAATTTACCAATAATCTGTTAAGTGCTAATATTTTTTTCAAATTCATTTATACATTAATGTAAAATATATTTAGAAACTTACAGCAATTTTATCTACAAATACTTTTGTAAGATTATCGATACAGAATTAAAATAAACAAATTATTCAATTATTCCCCAGAATGTTTCAACCGAGACTAGGAAATTTCTATTTAAATATCTGTACATTTAAAAAAAAAATTAGTGATATCTCAAAGCACAATGATTTCCTACAGCATTTTATTTATTTTCTCTCAGAGAGAACCTAATTCAAATAAATGTTTAGTACAACACAGTACTTCCAAGCATTTTATGCAATATCATTATTTCATATAGAGTCACATAATTTTGTTTGTTATAAACGTTACAGAATTACAATAAATAAATAATGAATTAAACATTAACTGAGACTAATAAATTGTCATTTAAATAGCAATACATTTCTGTTTAAATTTTTGTTTTTTGTTTTTGTGATATCCCAACACACATTAGCTTCCCACATCCTCTTATTTGTTTTCTCTTAAAGATCCCCTAAATTAAATATATACTTAGTAGAACATGGTACATTCAAGTTCTATATGTAATATAACTGTTACATATACATTCACATACACTTATAATACATGTTACATAATTACAATAAACAAAGTATTATCTAAAAATTACCGGGACTAAGAAATTTACATTTAAATAACTATACATTCTTGTTTATGTTTAGTGATATCTCAAAGTACAATAATTTCCTACATCATGTTATTTATTTTCTGTCAAAGAAAACCTTAATCAAATATATGCTTAGAATAGCATGGTACTTTCATGCATTTTATGTAATTTCAGTTTTACACGTACATTCATATAAAATTGTTTGTAATAAATGTTGGAAAATTATAATAAACAAATAATTATCTAAAAGTTAATCAAAGCTAGGAAATTTAAATTTGAATAGCTATAAATTCTTCTTTAAATTTAGTAACATAGTAAAACATATTAGTTTTTTATAGCGTTTATTTATTTTCTCTTAACGATATGTAAATAAAATATATGTCCCAAAGCACTTTTATGCACTTTATATAATATAAATATTGCTGATACATTAACATAGTTTTGTTTGCATAAAATGTTACAGAATTAAAAAAAAATAGTTATCGAAACATTAACCGAGGTTATGATAATTTCATTTAAATAGCAATACATTTTTGTTTAATTTGCCCCAAACACATTAGGTCCCATCCTTTTGCGTTTTATTTATGTTCCTTTAAAGAGGACCTAAATGAAATATACGCTGAAAAGAACATGGTACTTTCCCGTAATTTATGAATTATCACTATTATGTATACATTAGCCTATATATATATTTGTAGTAAATTTCACAGAATTACAATAAACGAATAATAATCTAAAACTTAACCGAGGCTAGGTAATTTACTTTTTTAATAGCCATACATTCTTGTTTAAGTTTAGTGATATCCCAAAGCACATTAATTTCCTAAAGTATGTTGTTTATTTCCACTCAAAGAGAACTAAGTGAAATATATGCTTAGTAAGACATCGTACTTTCTGAAATTCATATAGTATTACAAATTTATATATATTAATATAAATATATTGGTAGTAAACTTCAGAGAATTATAATTAACAAATAATTATCTAAAAATTAACCGAGGCTAGGAAATTTAATTTTCAATACTATACATTCTTGTTTAGTGATATCTCAAAGCACATTAATTTCCTACAGTATGTTATTTATTTCCTCTGAAAGAACACTAAGTGAAATATATTCTTAGTAGAACATGGTACTGTCAGTTCATGTAATATCACTATTATATATACAATAAAATAAATATATTTGTGGTAAACCTTACAGAATTACAATAAACAAACAATTATTTAAAAATTAACCGAGGCTAGAAAATTTACTTTTCAATAGCTATACAGTCTTTTTTAAGTTTAGTGATATCTCAAAGCAAATTAATTTCCTACATTATGTTATTTATCTCCTGTCAAAGAGAACTAAGTGAAATATACGCTTAGTAGAACATGGTACTTTCAGGCAATTCACGAAGTATCACAATTTTATATACATTAACATAAATATATTGGAAGTAAACTACTGCGAATTACAATTAACAAATAATTATCTAAAAATTAACCGAGGCTAGGAAATTTACTTTTCAATAGCTATACATTCTTGTTTAAGTTTAGTGATATCCCAAGGGACATTAATTTCCTACAGTATGTTATTTATTTCCTCTCAAAGAGAACTAAGTGAGATATATGCTAAGTAGAACATGGTACTTTTATGCACTTCATGTAGTATCACAGATTTATATACATTAACATAAATATATTGGTAGCAAACTTCAGAGAATTACAATTAACAAATAATTATCTAAAAATTAACCGAGGATAAGAAATTTACTTATCAATAGCTATACATTCTTGTCATGGTAGAACATGGTACTTTCATTCAATTCATGTAATATAAATGTTATATATACATTAACATTAAATATATTTGTAGTAAACCTCATATAATTACAATAAACAAAAAATTATCTAAAAATGAACAGAGGCTAGGAAATTTACTTTTCAATAGTTATACATTATTCTTTAAGTTTAGTGATTTAGTGATATCTCAAAACACATTAATTTCCTACAGCATGTTATTTATTTCCTGTCAAAAAGAACTAAGTGAAATATATGCTTAGTAGAACATGGTACTTTCATTCAGTTCATGTGATGTCACTATTATATGTACATTAACATTAAATATATTTGTAGTAAACTTCACAGAATTACAATGAACAAACAATAATCTAAATATTAACCAAGGCTCGGTAATTTATATTTCAAAAGCCATACATTCTTGCTTAAGTTTAGTGATATCTCAAAGCACATTAATTTTCTACAGCATTTTATTTATTTCATGTCAAAGAGAACTAAGTGAAATACATGCATAGTCGAACATGGAACTTTGATGCCATTAATGTAGTATCACAATTTTATATAAATTAACATATATATATTAGTAGTAAACTATAGAGAATTACAATTTACAAATAATTATCTAAAAATAAACCGAGGATAGGAAATTTACTTTTCAATAGCTATACATTCTTGTTTAAGTTTAGTGATATCCCAAAAGACATTAATTTCCTACAGCATATTATTTATTTTCTGTCAAAAAGAACTATGTGAAATATATTCTTAGTAGAACATGGTACTTTCATTCAGTTCATGTAATATCACTATTACATATACATTAACATTAAATATATTTGCAGTAAACTTCATAGAATTACGATGAACAAACAATAATCTAAATATTAATCGAGGCTCGGTAATTTATATTTGAAAATACATACATTTTTGCTTAAGTTTAGTGATATCCCCGATCACATTAATTTATTACAGTATTTTATTTATGTTCTCCCAAAGAGAATCTAAATCAAATATATGCTTAGTAGAACACGGTACTTCCGCAGACAATGCAGAAAAAAAAGAATAGCAAGCAGTCTTTCTTTAAAATGTATGGTATAAATGCCAGGCTATTTATCTTCACGGGTTTTCTGACAACTGAAATGATGAAGTCGTATTGTTTTGTTCCATTGTTTATCAGAGCGAAGTTCCTTAGTTAATGCCGAATTATTGATGCGTCATATTCATTCTGATGGAGGTGTCATTGAAAATCTGAAATCGAAATACTTTTGAAACACATAATATAATACGTTCTCTCCTTTTCAAATGTGTTTTTAATTTTAAAGTTTTCTCACACATAAAAGTGTTTTCCTCAACACTTTAAGTGGGAAACGATGTATGATGGAAAAGTTTCGGTAGAGAAAATATCTATTATTTTATTTAAAAAGGTTTATAAAAAAAGTAAAGCTTAAAACAATAATTAACCCCTCTCGTAAAATGTATTTAAAATTAAAATACTTTTAGTTTACCGGTACACATAACACTTAAACTATATAGAAATAGGATATAAATGAGGGAACAATTCAACGAGGTCAAGATCACATGCTAAATAATATTTTATTATCAAATTTATTTTACCAATTTTCTAACATATCCATTTTGAGAATATAACTACTTACCAGGAAAAGTGTATAGATTTAATTAAAATGACTCTTCTAAGTGTTACTATATATATAAATATGTATATATGTATATGTATATGATCGTATTTATACATGTATATATATATATATATATATATATGTAATATATCAAAATTATTTAACTTTAATATTTCCTTTAAAACCTCCTCTCACCCATTCTAATTCTTTTAATCGTTTTCCCAGCCTCTAAATAGTTTAATCAAAAGAATGTTTTCCACTTAACATTCTTCCCAACGCTTTCTGCTGTCTATTCAGCACCTTCCTCAGCTGTCGCTGACAAATGGCTCCAAGGTTTTACTGATCTTGCATTTAATTCGCTTATTAAGCTTTTTTTACCGGGGGAAAATTCATTCTGTCTTCTCTCTTGGGTGCACCTCTGTTCGATCAGAGTGATCTCTGTGGATTTTCTTTGTCTGTCGTTCAGTAGAATAGATGCGTGTTGTAGCTGATTTGGAATAAAGTTTCAATTAGACTTGTGCCATTCTCTTTAATGTCGGCTCGACTGCATTTTTATTACTGCTAGCTGTTGAACTCTCTCCTTGTCAAGGACCTTATAAAAATGGATTATATATATATTGTATATACATATATACATATATATATACATATATATATATATAAATATGTATACACACATATGTTTATATGTGTGTGTGTAATCTAAAATTAAGGTTAAAGACAAATACCTTTTTTAAACAAGGATGAGCATTTATTACAAGCACATTAACAAGGAAAACGCTTCGAATAAAATTTGTTAACTGTAAGAAAACCCGCTGATGAGCGGGGCCAAGGACGTCATGACCAAATATATATGTATCTGCGTGTATATATATATATATATATATATATATATATATATATATATATATATATATATATATATATATATATATATATATATATATATATATATATATATATATATATATATATATATAGATACACACATACATACATACATATATATGTATATATATATACATATATATATATATATATATGTATACATATATATATATATATATATATATATATGCATATATATATATATATATATGTATATATATGTCATATTTAAAAATGGGGGTTAAGAATCAAGTGATTTATAATTAAAATATTTAGAACTCATTAACGATAACGTAATAGGAGAAAGACACACCTTCGTGTGGAACTATACAGAGTAAAGAAGCCGACTCGGAAATAGACATAGGAATTTTGCTTAAGTAGCAAAGCTAAAAAAGACAGTTCTGAGCGGGATCTTAAGCTGATAACATCCTCCACGCTTTTCGTAACAAAATATGAGAACAAAGGATATCTAAAACGCAAAAACATGGACAGAAGAATTACAATAAAGAAGTTTTTATATGCGAAATTAAATGTGTCTTCCTTGACTTAACGAGTTGTCCATGCCATATATATATATATATATATATATATTTGTAATAATAAAATTCTATTGAAGTAAAATAAACTTAAATGCTTTGTGGTTCCCATTGAAAATCTAGATTTCCTATTGACAAATTCTAAAGAACATGTTTCATAATAATAACAGCGAACATTCATTTCCTGGGACCTTGAATTTAGAATCGCAACCCCGTTGATTCATTTTTCCCGCGTATTGTAGAGGTACTATATCTTCTAAAATAAATTAGAAGTAATTAGAAACGTGATTGCTTACCGGAATGATATCATTCCTGGAGCCACACCCCTTTCAATAGTTAACAGAAGGGCTGACACATAGATTTCATGTCTTCTTCCTTTGAAGAGCGCGGTGTAAACAATATCATCAACAATTATTTTTGTGTTTTGTGTTCTTTTTCCCTACGGGTATTTGGGCGTTTAGTGTCATCTTATGTTCTAAATAAAAGATGTTTTTGTAAGTGGATGTCTGTATCAATTTTCTTGGCAACCGCATTTAATGGAGGATGAGGTGTATGTGCAAATAAAAACGTTTTAAGCTAAATTTGGTGTTCTAATTCTTCAACGGTCCTAGCAAACATAGTATCCATTCCAAATCCTTTTCCATTGTTATTTGAACTCTGGTTCAATTTTATTTTAAAGTTTTAGTTCTACTTTTAGTTTTCTTATTTGTATGACTATGTACATGCATATGTAACACGGCGACATTAATCCGCAGGTTACACAAAAAAATTACCCGTATTATTTAAAATTCCCCGGGCTTGCTGGGTAATGAGAAGCCTAATTAAATTGCAGTCTTGGCCCCATTGAACTAACCGCAATATCTGTGGTGGAATTTTACTTAAGACTAGGTAAAAGACATATTTCTCCGACAAGTGCGAAACATTGAATGATACGTGAAAAAACTTTTCTATCACAAAGTCGGCCCCACAGGAAGAATTAATGGATATATTCTAAAGATAAAGCAGGTTCAGATCATTGGAAAAATGAACCATTTTATAGAAACAGATGGAAAATGTGGCAGGTGGACTGAACATAGCATTTATTTCAAAGTTAGCTTTGGGAGACTGGTTTAAAAGAATTTAAGCATCGAACACTCCTTTAATTTTGAGATTTTGTGGCTGAGAAAATGGATATGAAAGAACGAGAAAGGGAAAAAGAAAATCTTAGATAGGTATTTTAAGTGTAATAATTTTAATATATTACTCTCTCTGTTACACACACACACACACACACACACACACACACACACACACACACACATATATATATATATATATATATATATATATATATATATATATATATATATATATATATATATATATATATATATTATATATATATATATATATATATATATATATATATAATAATATATATATATATATATATATATATATATATATATATATATATATATATATATATATATATATACTTAATGTTATCGCGGTTAATGTTATCAATAGCTTATTGTTATCGAAATCACTTTTCTATAGATAGAATTCAGATTTTCTCTATTCATTTGTATGTTAAAAGTATCGCTTTATCTGATCGTTACTTCGGTTTATGTTATCAGTTTTCGAACATAATTTTAACTGGAAAAGGAATATTCACAATGTATTCAAAAGGAACCCATTCTTTTCTTTCCCTTCGTTGTTATTTGAATTTCTGAGAATTTTCTCTTTTCCACCTACGGGAATGAGTAATGAACAAAGGAGTGGAAGTATACACGTTCCTGGAATTTTTCTGATATACGTACACTCTGCTGGAGGTCAGTGGTTGTCAGATAAGCAGAAAACAACACAATCTTATTGGAACTGAAAGTATTCACATTTAATTTCTTGCTCGATTACATGCAGCTTGTATAAGCCAGAAAGCGAAATGATATAACATTAAAACAAAAGATCGAAATTTTAAATCGTTATGCCAGGTTGATGGAACTAATGAGTCAGATGGAGACTCTCTTGATATTGAGCAATCTCCTACAAGTACTGAAATGAGAAATGCATTGAAAGTCTTGAAACTTTACAACACCGCCCGATGACTTTAAATATCGATGACTTTAACAATTTATCAATGAGCTTCTTAGAAAAATTATAGACAGTCAACAATTGATCAATTTTTTTATTATGTATTAAATTCTTATGTTTTAAAGGGTAATATACAGTACATAAATATAAGGTGAGCTTTTTCATTTTATCTTGAAATTTAGCACATGTAAATTGAAGGAGAGGGGTAAATTTATCTAATTTTGCATATCATTTATGGTTATCAAATTCATGGTGTAACAAACTGACCACATTTAGCTCAGTCCACTGTATATATGTGTGGGGTTTTTGTACATGTTTAGTACAATTTATCATGCACAAAGAATTTGGTACTTAAAAAATAACATCTGAATAAAAAAAGAGAAAAGAGCAGAAAATTTGTAAAAAAAAATCGGTTTTAAAAATATTAAATAGCTTGTTGTCTAATCCTCCTTAAATAATTTCTTACATTGATACGTACAGAGTGTTTCAAAAATGACCAGTATATTTGAAAAATCAATAAAAACTAAACGATCAGTGATAGAATACACAGTTTATTGCAGTATGATTAGGACAATATTAAATTTTCAGAGAGACAAACTTTCAAAATTAGTTACACTGTTCTACAACAGAGGCGCTGCAGTCTGTAAAAATCTAAATATTATTATAACTAAAAACTGCCATAATAATCTATACAGCGTTACAGCTGTGGATAATAGGATAGTTGCGATAGTGTGGGAATTAAAAAAACTAATTACTAAAACTTTAACTTCAACTTTTATTATTAACATTTATTTTCACCAAACGAATTTTCCTTTCGTGTTTAGAATTTTTGAACCAATTCGAGTCAGAAATATCCCGCACCACTTGTTCTGACAAGCACTTTGTATACAAACGCAGTTACCTAAGAGTGGATTTTCTCTGGATTTATGAAATTGTACCTGTCACATTGATCCAGCAGTAAAGACGAAAATTCGCAAATAAAAGCCACCTTTTCCGAAAAAGAGATTAAGATTTGGAAGTCTTCCGTCTGGAAGCAAGGAAATTCCAAAAAGACTGTTCTTATCTGGATAAATTTGTCACAGTTTTAATACCGCATTATGTAACAAGTTTTGAGAAAAACTACGGAAGAAAACTATTTTTCCTTTGTCAGTTTGTTTTGTTAGAAAAATTCCCAAACGAAATCTCCAGTGGATTATGTAGAAAAGTTATAAAACGAGTCATCTATTAAAATATACCTGTCAGACTATAGCATATCGTAACAAAAAATTGTTTAATAAATTTACGTACTACCTCTTTAAACTACAAAAATCTAGTGTAAAGTAAGCATTTATAAAGGGGATTTTATAAACGTCTTTTTAGTTAGTTACCGCTAATACATGATTTTATCCTCGTTTGAAGACATAAAGAAAAGCGCTGAAGGTCAGTTACAATTATAAATATTATAAATTAAAATAGTATATTAAAGAGTAAATTATGAGGGCGGGATATTAAATTATACCTGTCAGTATCAAATATATCGTAAAAGTTTTTTAGTAATTTTATACTTACAACCTCTTTAAACTAGAACATACCTCTTTAAACTAAAAACATTCAGTGTAAACGTAACAATTTACAAAGGTGATATTATAAACTTGCTTTTAGACAGTTACCGACAACATACTAAACTAAACACAAGACAAGGGTTACATTTTTAATTTATATGTATGCATAAATATATATATATATATATATATATATATAGATATAATATATATATATATATATATATATATAGATATATATCCCTTTGCTTGTACTGTACATTACATGCGATATACACATCTAATGTTTTACAAATTTGTATACCACATGTGATACGAAGTGAAAACTAACCGAAAATTATTTCATACATTGTCTTAAATTCAAATATACAGTTAGACTTAGGTAAGTTTAAGATATATATGCATATATATATATATATATATATATATATATATATATATATATATATTTCCTATATTCACAGTAATTATGTATTTCCTATTATATATACTTGCCCAGGCTACTGAGGAGAAAGCTAAACAACTAGCACTAAAAACGAACGATGCAGTCTGGCCACATTAAAGAGAACAGCACAAGTTTAATTAAATTTTTATTTTAGAGCTGCTAAACGGACATCTTTACTGGTCAACGACAGACAAAGGAAAGGCACAAAAATCACTCTGCCTGAATAGAGGTGCACCCAAGAACGAAGACAGACAGAATTTTCCCACTTACTCAGCGAATTAAGTGTTAAGATCAGAAAAACACGAGGAGCAATTTGCTAGCGACAGCTAGGAAACGTGTTGAATAGACAGGAAATTTGCATCTATAGGATAGAAAGCTTTGGGAAATGTATCGAAAGAGTTTTAAGTCGGGAATGCTCATTCGATTAAGGCAGTGAGAGGCTGGGAAAAAGATTTTAAGGAGACTTTAGGAGACTAAGGAATGGGAGAGACTAGGTTTTTAAGGAAATATTAAAGTTAAATAATTTCGATATACTACACACACACACACACACACACACACACACACACACACATATATATATATATATATATATATAACACACATATATATATATATATATATGTCATGAGGTTTTTTGTCTCATCACAAAAAGAGTTCCGAGCTGATAAGTCAGGTTGCATTTGAGAAACAGTGGACGAATGCAAGCGAAATGAAATACTTGGATCAAACCAATATAGATTTTTCCCGTTTGAGCTCTCAAAAAAAAAAAAAAAAAAAAAAAAAAAAAAAAAAAAAAAAAAAACTCACAAAAAAAAAAAAAAAAAAAAAAAAAAAAAAAAAAAAAAACTGTGCGCAAAGCCTTTACATTATGGTTAAATAGTTGTTTGCGCCAACCAATCAGAAATTACTTACAAGTCACGTAGGTCACGCCGATGACGTCGTTTCAGCTTCAGAATCAATTTTTAGTTACTTAAGAAAATGGAAGGAATAGACAGAGGAAAGGAAGTTATTCAGTAAGGTTACTAGAAACGAATGCTAGAAAAAAAAATCGGAACCGAAAGTAAATTCAAGAGAGACATAATTACGCTGATTAATTTTTAGGATAAAAATATGTTTACACACCAACGTATACGTATGTATATATGACAGGCTTCCACTAAATGACACTAGAGTCCTGAATATATTTTCATAAATTTATTCAAATCTCAGAGCACACTACTCATCAATCATCTTCAATGGCGTCGCACATTGACACCTAACCTTTAACAAAGGCAGACTTAGCTGCCTCGGATAGCCACAGCTCTGTCTGTGGAATGTGCACACTGCCTCGGCTCTCTCCATAGATCACTGCGCGTGAGCCGTATTTATGTGGCTAACTCCTCACGCCGCGTCACTCTCAGCAAAGAATCCCTACTTAAAATCTTTTAAAATTAATCTACAATTTAAATCTTGACATATATATGTATGTATGTATATATATATATATATGTATGTATGTATGTATGTATATATATACATACATACATATATATGTATATATGTATGTATGTATATATATATATATATATATATATATATATATGTATATATGTATGTATGTATATATATATATGTATATATACATATATATATATATATATATATATATATATATATATGTATGTATATATACATATATATATATATATATGTATGTATGTATGTATATATATTTATAATATATGAATTATTATTTACTCTATCCTATTCCTAATTGTTTGAGTTAGTGTCCACTCAGCGTTGTGAGATAATCTTATCTTCTTATATAAGCGATTTTCGAATCTCTCGAGTGCCTTTTCCAGAATAAATTTTATGCGTCAGTAATTTCCATAACAGTTAACTTGAATTTGATAGACAATGGAACCAAATATTATACACAAGCTGTCCAATTTTCTAGATAAATTTAAATATTTATGGAAATCACAAACCGTTAGAACGAAAATGAATCTTTTAATTTTAGGCATACAAACTATCTTATTTAGTAAATTTAAAATAATATTCGGATAAGTATTATGATGGAATGACTACGGAAAATTAAATTTGTTGATTGAGATAATTATTAAGTGGCCATTCCATAGAAACGGCTGTGACACATTAACTACTTTTTTATGAATTTTTCTAATATAATTTTCTTATATAAAGAATATAATATTTCAAATATATATTTTTTGTGAAGAACATATGACATCTAAGGAAGAATTTCGCAATAAATCAATTAATAAATAAAGACTTTCTGTTTCTTCTTTACATGATTAAAAAATTATAAATATGATGTTACGGGTGTGACATAACTGTCAACCAGTTAGAAATTTAAATTTTTTATTTTTTAAAAATAAGATTTGCATTAAAGTTACCCTTGAATGGCTACGGAAAAATAAATTTGTCGATTGATATAATTATTAAGAAGCCATCCATTGAAACGGGTGTGATACATTAACTACTTTTTATCCCTTTTTCTAATATAATTTTCTAATATAAGGAATTTAATATTTCAAATATGTATTTTTTGTGAAGGACGTATTACACCTTAGGAAGAATTTCGCACTAAATCAATCAATGAATAAAGAACTTCTGTTTCTTCTTTACATGATTAAAAATTATAAATATGATGTTACGGGTATGACACAACTGTCAACTTGTAAGAAACGGAAATTCTTTATTTTTAAAAAATAAAATTTTCATTAATGTTTCCCTTGAATGGCTACGGAAAAATAAATTTGTTGAATGAGATAATTATTAAGTGGCCATTAAATAGAAACGGGTGTGACATGTTAACTACTTTTTACTCCTCTTTCTAATATAATTTTCTAATATAGAGAATATAATATTTCAAATATATTTTTTGTGAAGCAAGTATTACACCTAAGGAAGAATTTTGCAAAATAAATAAATAAGTAAATAAATAAATAAAGAACTTCTGTTTCTTTTTACATGATTAAAAAATTATAAATATGATGTTACGGGTGTGACATAACTGTCAACCCGTAAGAAACGGAAGTTCTTTATTTTTTAAAAACAAGATTTGCATTAATATTACCCTTGAATGGTTACGGAAAAATAAATTTCTCGATTGAGATAATTATTAAAAGGCCATTCTATAGAAATGGGTGTGACACATTAACTACTTTTTATCCCTTTTTCGAATATAATTTTGTAATATAAAGAATATAATATTTCAAATATATATTCTTTGTGAAGCACTTATTACACCTAAGGAAGATTTTTGCAAAAATAAATAAATAAATAAAGAACTTCTGTTTCTTTTTACATGATTAAAAACTATAAATATCATGTTACCGATGAGAGATAACTGTCAACCCGGAAGAAACGGAATTCTTTATTTTTTGCAAAATTTTTCGTTAGGTGTTATAATTGTTTCAGAAAAATATATATTTGATGTATTGTATTCTTTATAGAAAAAATGATAAAAAGTATTTCAATGCATCAAGCCCGTTTCAATGGAATGGTCGTAAGGTCAAGGGACCTGAAAAATGACATTTTTCAACCAAAAACTGTGCTGAAAAGTCAAATTAGAAATAATCGAGTCCAATTTTGCAATGCAATGATTATTTTATTTCTTTAAAGTTCATTTTTACAACAGATCTTTTTAAAAACATTCATTTAATATGTAGAGATATTTTCATCTATTATGTATAAAATTTAAAAATCACAATTTCAAATTTTATAGATAATAATTGAATTTTAAACTTTCCAGAGGCATTCTTACCCTGTTACCCTCCAATATCTCCTAAATTTTTGGATATTTTTTGTAATAGATTCCATGGTTTAGCTTCAATATCACGTGTTAAAATTATTTTTCTCAGACTTAGGAAGAAGTATTAACGTTTTTCATGTTTTTAACAATTAAAACTAACAGATGGCAGCACTACACTTTAATAATTTTTAAAAAATTTGAAATATAAATTTTAATCGGAAAATCGATTTTTCTCACTTATCATTCCAAATAAGTACATCCAAATATACAACAGTTATAAATTGCTTATGTATTTATTTATTAACCTTTTAATATTTATTTTTTATTCCCTTAATGTAATTAAAGTTTTAAGAAGATTTTCCTGTTCTAGAAGCGATAACTTTGCAATTAATTCCTATTTCCCCAAATTTGTTCTATTTTATACATTTCACATTTAAAGGCTTTATCACAATCACCTACATTTTACCCAATGTTTTCACTTACTCTACATTTGAGCCGATATTTCGGAAAAAACTTTTCTTAATTGTTATTGTGATAGCGGAAAAAGAATCATTAAAATTTTGGGAAAAATGGGGCAAAATATTCACTTTTCTGATTTAACCAGAGAGAAATTAAAAGTATAGTCATTTTATAGTTGGCGGATGCATCAAACATGACTACCAACATCAAACAGAGTTCTAACGAAGAAATATTTTTTAAAGAGTGTGTGAAGGAGAGGTCATACCTCTTTGACACTGAAAACTATCTATATTTGTAGAAAAACTTAATCGGGCAGCGTATGAGATGATTTGTGAGATGCTATTTTTTTAAGAAGCACTCCCCTTTCCACTGTTGTGTGTATAATTTAAAAATATATTTAATTTCGATTGCCGTATATTTATTAATGTGTGTTATGTATGTACAGATACATATATACTGTAGAAAACCTTTTCTTTATACATTCATTATTCATTAAAAATTCTTTATATTTTACGATTTTGGTTATGGAATATCATAATTGCATTTGGCGTCATTTCTGGTTGTCCATGACATGTAAACAAAATGGTTTGAGAGATTATATGTTCATTGTTTGGTTTACAATTCTTATAAATCCCCTATATAATAATAGCCTAAGTGATCTGTCCATCTGTCCTATAGTTTAAGAAGCGGTTGGTTAGGGCTATCAAAATTCAAAGCGAGTAAAGTTTATCTTCACCTAAACTATCGATCTGATTTTAAAATAAATTGTTATAAATAGGCTTCATATCACAGCAAAAAATACTGTCACATTTAAATCGTTCGAAATCTACCCCTTCCCTTTTTTTGAGCTTTTAATGCGTTTATTTCAAATCCTATTTTCCCCGGTTAAGGCAGGTGATTAAATTTATCCATTTATCACATTACAAGTATATGAAAATAATTTTTTTTCTAGCATTATGCGTCACCTTTAACCATCCTTTACCATCTTAAATCATTTCTTATTTCAAATTATTTAAATATCGCCTGCATTATTTTCAAAAGTTTTATCACCGAATTTAGATAATACGTAAAGAATTTTCTTTTATATTTGGTTAAATAACAGATTAGATACATGTGTGATAATTTTAAATTTAATCATCTATTGTTTTTTGTTGCAATGAAAATTTTATAACCCGTATTAACAACAAATTCTTTTCATAAAAGTCTAAGAGTCTATTTCACTACTAATAAATATCTAGATTTAAGTTATATATCTTTGAAAATTAAGAAATTTGTTCATTTGTGTGTTCCTTTTTTATACACAACCATGCGGCTTGTAATCGATTGGCTAAATTTTGGACATCATTCACATATATCGACAAATAATCACTGTCAACATTAAAACCTCCGCTGCCCATCCTATCACTTAATATGACAAGATAAATTAAAGTTGGCAACTAACATACCAGTAAAGTTTTTTATATTAATTTTCTGTTTTGCCGTGTCGAAAACATTTCGAGATAATTCTAAACTTTTAAGATAAATTCGTGGAAGAGAAATTCGCGGACAAATAAACATGTGTCTTATTGCTTGTTCAGGTACACCAAGAAAGTATTTTATTGATCCCGTCATGTGACGGGCTGTATACTAGTATTTAAATAATATCTTTAAATATTTATAACTGTTATTCATTAAAACTGTTTATCCAATTAAATTTAAGTAATTAAAGACTGCACCAAAAGGAAAACATATTTGAAATATATAAAACTTTTAATAATATAGTATGTTCTCATTAATGACTGGTTATTTTATACATAATATACCATTAAAAAAAACAAAACTTCTTTACATATACTTTCCTCTCACGTCTGTACATAAACATTCTTATTTGAACAAGAGCTTAGAATACCGACATTGTGCTTTAGGCAAATGTGAGGTTTAGTGACGAGTTCTGTTTTAGTTTGAACACAGAAAGTCGTACGTTAACAATATTGAGAAAACGCGGATCACATTTTGACCTAGGAAACATCACATCAAGATATAACTTTTCAAGGATAGTGAGTTACTGTGTGAGCAGATATTATGCAAAATGGCTGAGAATATTTATATTTATCTAATATAATATATACATTTAGGATAGGTATAATTTCTAACTTTGAAAGGTTAATTAGGAAAAATAGCATTTATGAAACAATGACATATTACAGAGTATTAAATTTATAGTTTGCACATCCCTGAGCTAGAGTCTGTTACTGCTACAATGTGAAGAGAAGTAGTAATTGGGCCTCACATTCTCTCGTTTTTAGTGCTGTGGGTTCTGCTTTCATATTCTTGTGTTCTCTCAACGTGCCGTCCTGGTAGATGATCTTCAAAGACATATCTTGAAAATATCCAGTGCATAGAATAGCCCGCTTACTTTTCTGATCTTAAAAATAACAAATATTTGTGGGATATGGCAGGAATAACGACGTTGTTGCATTTGTTTTTGATGCCACTTTGTCAAACCAAGCACGATTGAATCATACGCTACTCGCATTAAGTCAAAAGGGTGCACCTTTCGTTTTAACGAGCATCTCAAGAGTGAAAGCATGACGTTTTACTCAAGTGGGTCCTCGTAATTTTGAAGCAGGGAGCAAGCAAAAGATCCATAATTTTGGTCTGCCACCCCCAGAAGTATTGATGGAGAACTTAAAGGAAATTGTGTATTTTACGAGCCCCAGTCAGCTTTAACGGACACGGTGGATCTTAGGTTGACTTGGGCTCCGAACCCACAACTCTCGAGTTATGAGATCCTTTGCCGACTGAGCTGCAGCGGTTCGGGATATCAACGTAGGATAACGGAACTGTGCGGGATATGCTGGAGAGACAACTTGCATCTCTTCTGTACCATATCAAACTCCGATCTACAACTGAAATGTGCTTTCCCTAGCGCAGGGAAAGGTTCGGTACCCCAATTTGTTATCAATATCATAGCAAATAAGGCAAATCTGTGATGCCTGCATGGATATCAGAGGAGACTACATATTTTATATAATTGGGAAAAATTTTTTTATTTAAATTTCTTTACTAAATTTTAAGCTATTAATTTGTGTATATTGAATTCAGACCCTTTCTTTAAGTAATAAAGGTAAATAATATCCTGCATTTGCATTTTCTTTTGTTATAAATATGTTGAATTCGAATACCACGTTTCACACAATTCGCAACTGGATTTTCTTAAATGTTCACACAGATAACAATTATTTTTTTAACTATTACACATTAGTTAAAAGATTTTCAATAGTATCTAATTAATACAAATATTATTCTTTGCATAAATCAAGATATATTACAAAATGCTTCCATTTAACAATTTTATCAGTTGATAAAATTATAACAAGAAATATTAAGTTTCATTTAAAATAGAATAAAACCTACAAAAATATTCAAAATATATTTTTAGAGTAAAATAAAACTAAAACTTCTGATTCAAATGGTATTTTTAATATCTTAAAATTTTTATCTGTCTTACTACTTATCAAACTTAATACGAATATTTCCGATAGTTATTTTGCTAATATTAGTATTAATACACTATTCAAAATACATTTCAAATTTATAAAATGTTACTTTCAAATCGAAAAAATAAATCAGTTTATAAATACTTATCGTTAAAGTCATAAATATAACAATTTATACATTTCTAAATATATATTTAGATATAATTAGAAATGCTTTTGTTGTGTCTTATTCGATAAACAGTTTCAAAAACTCATTTAATTGGAATATTTATAATTAGCCTATATAAAATATATATTTACCATAGGTATATATTGTAGCTTAATTAGGAAAATAACATTTATAAAACAATGACATATTAAAGGGTATTAAATTTCATAATTTTTGTTTAAAAGTTGTCGCAAGAATAAGAATCAAACAACTGGTTTTCTAAATATCTAGTATTTATTTTACATATTGTGTTTTAATTTTCATTAAGATTAAGGAATACTTTTTTTTCGTATTTGAAACATTTTTGTTTGTTAAATACCTAGATTTATGTATTGAATACCAAATTTTCAAAATATAATATACAAATCTCACTTAATATTATACCATGCTATATAATAGTTATGTAATACTATCCTAGTTCGTGCACACCTACATTAGTATTATGGCACATATATTAATTAATCCTCACATTAGTGATATGACAGAGGTATTCAAGACTACGCTTTAGTCACATATGGAACGGCCTTTAGTGTGGTATAGCACACATACTTATAATTATGTACACACACATATACACTTAAGAGCCAAAACATTATGACCACCCCTACATTTTACAGGGAACTCTGCTGGATGACATGGAAAGCAAGTGATCGGGTGTAAGTGGTATTTAACTGCTGCTGAAAGAGTCTGAAGAATCATTCTTTCTCTTACTTCTGTGTGTGATGGGAAAGGCTTTTTGATAGAGCGATTTTGATAGAGGGCAGATTGTTATGACTCGAAGGCTCGTAACAAGTATTTCCAAAACTGCACGGCTCCTGGTTTGTTCATGATCTACAGTTGTTAATACTTATGCAAAGTGGATGAATGATGGTGAAATCAGCAGTAAACGACATGGGTGCACACGCTTTTAGAGAAAAAGGTCGTCTCAGACTGTTTTGCATGGTGAAGGAAAATCGGAACCAGACTGTGGTTCAGCTGACAACCCAATTCAGTGCAGGGCCAAGTAGAATAATATCGATGCACACTGTTCAGTGGGCATTGTTGGATATAGGGCTACGCAGCAAACGTCCCACTCGTGTGCCTTTGCTGACCAAGCTTCATTGCTAACTGCGCCTACGCTGGGCCCGGGAACGTAGCGACTGGTCCATGAATCAGTGGAAGAAAGTTGTTTGGTCAGATGAATCACGATTTGTCATTCATCACGCCGATGGCCTTGTCAGGATACGCCGTCCTACAGGCGAACAATTGCTCCCTCAATGTACCGTAAGACATACACAGGCCGGTGGTGGCGGTATTATGCTTTGAGGGATGTTCTCTTGGGCGTCTTTGAGACCCGTGGTAGTGGTAGAGCAGACCATGAATGCTACAGGGTATCTGAACATCATTATGAACCAGTTGCACTCTTACATTTCCTCTGTTTTTGCAGCTGAAAATAGAATGTTACAACAGGACAACGCCCCGTGACACAAGGCTAAAATTGCGGTGGAGTGGTTCCAGGAATATGATGCTGAATTCCAGTTAATGTCTTGACCGCCAATCTCACCGGATCTCAATCCGCTAGAACACATTTGGGATGTCATGGGACGGCAGCTCAGAATTTAAAAACCACCAATTCGCAATATCTCGTATTTGCGTAACTGTTGCTTAAACATCTGGTACAATCTGTCTCCAGCCATCTATAAAGTACTTATGCCATCCATGCCAAGGCGGGTTGAAGCTGTGTTGCGTGCCCTAGGTGAGCCAACTCGTATTGACAAGTAGTCATAACGTTTTGGCTCTTGAGTGTATGTAATGAACAAAAATTTGAGAGAAATATCTGGTTCAAAAATGTTTGAATGTGATTTAAACTTGATTTTTATCCATTTTGAACATTTGAACCATCAGTTCCAGTGCATCAACAGTAAATACATTAACATTCAGGGCAGTAATTTATATTTTCTGGAAAACAACGCAAACCATTTAGACTTGGAAAATATGATTTATTAGTGGAGTCGGAATTCCATCCTAGTTGAGAAGCAAGTAAAAAATAGGCCTAAAACTCATATTTTCCCGATAAGGAATTTCATGAACACACAGAAAATACCTCTAAGGTGCCATGTGTAATATCGAATAAATGTTTAGGTTGTTCTATGCGCGATACCTGTTCTTAAGTTGAATAAATTTACAAAATTAAGTTGGAACAACAAGTTAATAATTTTTTGTGAGCTTTTCTATCATTACATATAAATTTAAAATATCAAAATTATTATCTCTAAAATAGATACCTAATATTCTCTCTTTTTCCCTTTATATTTTTAATTTCTAATTTCAAAGGCAAATAATGTCGAATGACTTAATGTTTTTACACTCTTTTCTCAAAATTAAAGCTGGATTAAAGGATACTTTTCTGTCCAATGGGTACATTTTGCAGCAGTCTTGTAGGATCAAGGTTCACTCTTGCCTTCCAAAATTACTGAACAGTTTTAAGTGTTTTGGGAACATAATAGCGTGATTTGCTTTCTTAGGGATCATCATATCTTTCTATAAGAACTATTGCATTGAAAAGATGACCAGTAAACTGATGTATTTGCATTATTAACCACTTCCCTTACAAATGTTTTGAAAAAAATTACAAAAAATCATCACATTTTTTATTATTAAATACAAGGAAATAAAACAAAACAAAATATGTAGGTTTAAGTTGAATTTTTAATTTTTTACACCTGTAAAAGCATTTAGTTTTAATATTAGTTTACTATCCCGAGTTATCTTGGGCAAATGGAAAAAAGTTAAATATTAGTTTTTGAAACAAGGGACAACACAAAGTGATATCTGACATTCTGAACACTGGTGTCTGGCCTCTTTTCTTATTGGCTTACCGGTAAAATCCATTTTTACGGGAGCACAGAGTACATTATCTCATTGGATTTAATTTTTTCAGTAGCAGGAATAGCATCTGGAAAATGGCTTGAGATTAATCTGAATGGTAAAGGACTAATACTGGGTTTTCCTGATATGGCAGAAAACTTGTCATGATTTTCTCAAATTAGTTTTCTAATCAGCAGAAAACTAGTCACCAGTTCTTCCAAAAGGATTGCGAAACCAACAAAACATGACAAACTACCTATCAAAGCTGAATATTTCCTATCATTTCCTCCAGGCCTAGTAAAACCGTGATAAAATAAATCGTACAGACAAATTCTGATCCAGCCGAATTTTTTCAGGATAATAATTAACTGCAATATATAGGAACCCGAGATAACTCGTAATAATCAGGAAGTAGTTAATAAAGATGAATTTAAGCTATGGGGGACTTGTGCTTCTGATAACTTCATGACTACGTATTGGCTAGGAGTTCTATTTCCCAGCAAACCCAGGCAACTTAACAAATGGGGGCATATGTACCATGTAATCTTTGAGAATAATATTACTAGTAGTAAGTACATACACACACACATTGGACTTAAATTTGTACTTAAGTAGCTTCTTCCATATGATAGCCTACTTCAAGCCCCATTCCATAAAGTTTGTCTTCATCATAAATGGGAATATTTCAGTTAGAATTTTTATTGGTCTTAAATCAGAATCGAATGAAAGAGTATCATTAAAAAACAATAAATAAGGCACAAATAGACACATGGACCACCTTCTCATCTATTACTTAAAACTTTCTAGTGAATATCAAATATCCAAAGTAAAGAAACACTTCATAAAAATTTCAAGAATTTGGTTAATTGATCAAAAGAGCATGTCTTACACTCCTATAACTAGTATTATCAAAAAATCTGGAGTACTAAAGTGATAGCAAGGTGAACGCTTTCTTCAGGTTAGGTTTGGTTTGGTTGGAGCGCTACGGTCTACTGTTTTGCACACGAGGGCTAATGAGACCGAAACCTACAGTTTAAAGCCGATTCCGAACGGCTACAACATCCATGCCAGCAGCGGGATTTGAACCCGCGAACTCCGGTTCCGAAGAGCAGCACACTACCATTCGGCCATCACTTTCTTCAGGACATTGAAACAAAAATGAAGTATGAGCACCAAAGATAATGCAATGGAAGTATTAACTATTGTTGGCTGGGACATTGAAGTGATAACAAGGTGAACGCTTTCCTCAGGGCATTGAAAAAGTGGAGTAGAAGTACCAAAGATAATGCAATGGAAGTAGTAACTATTGCTGGCTGGAACACTGAAGTGGTACCAAGGTGAATGCTTTCCTCAGGGCATTGAAAAAATGGAGTATGTATACCAAATATAATGCAATGGAAGTATTAACTATTGTTGGCTGAAGTAACCTATTGTTGGCTGGGACATTGAAGTGATAGCAAGGTAAACACTTTCCTCAGGGCATTGATAAAATGGATTATTAGTATCGAAGATATTGCAATGGAAGTATTAACAATTGCTGGCTGAAGAGAGATACAATTAATGAAGAAGAATTTGCAAGAAAGTCAAAATAGATGAAGCTTTTTTACTGAAATACATTGCTATTCTTTTTTTTATTAAAGAATAGACATAAACTTATGAGGAGAGATTTTTTGCATTAGTATTAAAGAGTCTAATAAAATACCTGTATGAAACTGAGATAAAATTTTGATTAAATTAATTAAAACATCGAATACATGATATTTTATTTTTTCTAAGGCTTGTCATGATAAACAAAGATGGAAATCCCTTTATGAACTACCATCAAAAACTAATTCAGGGTCATTTACTTTCAAGAAATCATCTGAAAAAAGTTTTAAAAGGCAAGCAAGTGGTAGTCCTCTAGGAATAACAATGCTTATTTCTTCTATACTAGTGAATATATATATATTTATATATATATATATATATATATATATATATATATATATATATATAAAGTAAATGATATGCAAATACATTCAATGTGTGCTATATAACACGCTATTTGTAATATACATTCTATATTAAATATATAGAGAATGGTTAAAATTGCTATGACAAAAAGTCAGAAATATTTGGCATAAATAAAATGCCTTTTTGCTCTAATATCGAAGTGTCAAAAATTCTAGTAAACGAAAATTGTTGCTTTAAGCATTCTATTTAATGTCAAGCATTTTTATGAAAATCGTTTTCGAAAACCTTCAACTGATACAATATTTATGTTAAAGTTATGCAAGAACAACATTAAGTTGAAAGACGTTGAGGATAAACACGCTTATCGTTTGGAATCGAAGAAAGAAAAAGACTTGTATTACATGGAAACAAATGATCTGAGACATTTTTCTGTAAAGAAGCTCTAATATTTCCTTTTCAGGTTGGATGGCAAGTAGTAATGTACACATAATTGCATTTTATCCCCAGGGTGTGTCATATATTGTTTAAGACACAATGTATTTGGGGATAATGAGAAATCAATAAATAGTATTTATTGTTATGATAAGCCAAGTAGCAATGGCACTGGGTTGTTTGTCATTGTGGTGGTATTACTACTTATGGCAGATTTCTTTTATTATTATTATTCGAGTGATAATTTATTGCACATTTCAAAGAAATTCCTATTTATTTATTGATCAAAAAGTCTACTGGTGTATTTCATTTAAAATAACAACGGATTTTTAAAATATAAATTCTTCTTCTTTTTGTAAATCTGCTTGAAAGTTTAGTTTGCCTTTAAAAGTTTATCTGTACAAATGTTGTTAAAATTACATGCTTTTTGTTAATTATTATTATAAGGCGTTGCAGTGTTTCTGGTGATGCAATGTATCTAGAAAGGCGATGCAGTGGATCAACGTTGTCCTGAATAATCTCTATTGAGGCTGGAAGAATTGTTGCCGGTAATTCTGTGACTGACATAAACATGTACACAGTTATAAAAGCTGATGAAATGCACTAATGAAAATTCGATTGTCTGACTGATTCAATGTCGTGTAACTCTCGTTAAATTTAGGTATTTACCTCTAATCAAATTTATAGTGGTTATTATTTTGTTGGTTAAAAAGACTAAATTTTATTTTGGTTACTTTGTGTAGATTATTTAAGTTTAAATTCAACCACAGGTTCTGAGCGACTACAGACTTAAATTAAAAAAACTAATAAGCTAAATTAAGATTTATTAAAATCAAATATTACACTCTTAAAATAAACACATACAAGGTTGATAGTTTAAAATAAAACTAAGCAAATTTATTATTATGCTATATACATGTCTATATACAAAATAAATTGATTTAAACTTCATAAAATTTTCTTTTCCAAACTTTTTACTAGGTGCCACATTATTCCAGATTTAACGTTAATTATATCCTACATTTAGGTAAAAGACAAAAAGAGGATCTAATTTTAAATTCTAATATTTATAATAAATACCTTGTGGAGCTATTTGATGTGCTAGGGCGGTAATCAGGTTGGACGCTCATGATGAATCAATGTAGACACTTCGAGTGTATTCTCGATTGGTAGGATGACAATTTTGACTCCAGTCTCATCGCTGGTCTGAGGCTTTCTAAAATAATTGGGGTGATTCTGAAATGCGGTTGCGCTGTAACACTTCTGGTCGTTGCGAGATGTCGTATTCGTAAGTTTTTCTCTCTTGGACCCAACTCTTCCTTTGGTCCTCGAACTCTGTTCTTGATCCTGAACCCTTACTGTCGAAATCTACTCCTCGACCCCAGAACTCAGACAGTCGAACGCCACTCCTCGACTTTTCTTTATTTTATATTATTATCATCTCTGTCTATCTTACTTATCTTCGTCCAATCACAGAGCTGTATACATATCTATTGGTCTCTTTTTCCCCGCCTTCACACTGCAGACATGGGAAAACATTACCCCTTCCAAGTGGGCACTGTCCCTTAAATAACTCCCCAAAATTATATTCTTATTTAGTATAATGTACGGAGACGTTATTCTAATCTGGGACTGGGATCAGAACGCCGCCCGAGAATCCCGCACAGGACAAAAAAATCCGTTTAATTTTTATGGGTCATCTCTCCTTTACAAAAGATGTGATAAGGTCAGATTTAGATCCCAAGCATTTCACTTCTCGTTTTATTTATATCAGTTATATTAATTAATCAATTATATTAATTATATCAATTATATTAATTATCAATACTATTAATGATCTAAATCGCCTCACCACATTCAAGTTTACTTTTTTACTCTTGCCAGTTAAATCTCGGGAGTTAGATTGTGTTTAAAAGTAGTTTAAAAAAATGATAAGCATACTTATGTGCGATTTACATACTAATCTCTCAGTAATAAATCTTAGAATTCAACTCTGACTGAATACTGGTAAACTGTACTGGTAAATGGTAATTAAATAAATCTAATAACTGTTTGTAATGAGCTTAATAAAGTTATTTTTTTCAATCATATGATTTCATGCAGATTAGTGACCGAGTGATATAAAAGTCAGAAGAACTTACTGAATAATATGACAACGCTAATAAAAGATGATCTTTGCACCAATCGTATAGGCATGCTTAAAACTAACTAATGAGGTATTTTTTACTAAGAAAAGTATTTTTACAGCTTTAAATAGATGTATATCATTCAGATTCTCCATAATATATCTACTCATTTTATGTGAAACTGATTTTATGTGATTGAAGGAAAAACTTCTCGAGAATTTATGTTGGCTCCCAGAACTTCCCATCATCCATCAGTGCAGCTATCTAAAGAGATATCACACCTTTCAGCGTAGTAAGCTATATTTCTTCTTGAACGCTAAAACTTGAACTTGTTACTAAAATGCACTCACTATTTCTATGTGTTGCCAAAAAACAGAGAACTTAAAATTTCTCATTCAATTTAATCAATACAGAAGACGATAATAGTCCTTTAGCAACCTATACATGTATCTATATGCCTTTAATAACTCACTAGTACTTTTTGTATTTTTAGTGGACATTTTAACTAAGATGATGTTGTTCATCAAGGAGAGCATTTCGAGGCATTTGATTTCGACAAACAATATCTTATGTAGGTTTAGGTTTTCTATTAGCTACTTACTCCTTTGCATAATCTGAGGGTAGATAAACGATAGGAGTATCAAAAGGTAAACAACTACTACACAGGCCTCTTTTGCTTCTGCAATAAAAATCCAGCTTTACCCATCGATTTTGTGCCTATCACACATATTTGTAAAATGAATTAAGCTACTTAAAGCATTTTAATAATTTTAGTATCCTATTAGATAAAAAACAGTTCCAATAAAACCTAACTAAAATCTCGATATCTGATATATTGCAAAAATTCGGTATCTCTAGCAAATGACTTTGACATCAAAGAGATTTGATCTGCATATTATACGTTAACAAGTTATATTCTCATTACACATACAGACTGTTCTCAAGATCAGATTCCGAATGAATATCGAAACGAAACATTACTTACCTACATACATAGAAAGGTTATTATAATATATATATATATATATATATATATATATATATATATATATATATATATATATATATATATATATATATATATATATATGTAATCCATTTTTTATAAAACTCCTTCACAAGGAGAAAGTTCAACAGCTAGCATTCATAAAGTACAAAGATGCAGTCGGGTCTCATATTCAAGAGAACTCAGAAGTCTAATTTAAAACTTTATTTCAGAGAGGCAACACATCACATCTATCCTTCTGGACAAATTACAATCAAAAGCCACAAAGTTCACTCTGCTCTCACACAAGTACATCCAAGAGCGCTGACAACAAGAATTTTTCCCACAACAAAAACAACTTAATAAGCGAATTGACTGCCATATCAGCAAAACGCGAAAACATGTTCCGCCAACACCTGGGAAATTGCTGTATAGACAGAAACTTTACAGCTTTAGGACAGAAAGGAATGTTAAGTGGAAAATACTTCGTTGATTAAACCATTTAGAGGCTGATAAAAATTTTTAGATGAATTAAAATGGAAGAGAGGAGGTTTTTGAAGAAATATTAAAGTTAAATAATTTTGATATATTACATATATATAATTATCATTTCCTATAGTCCCCATAATTATGCAGTCCCTATTGATTTTACTTGACCGGGCTACTGGGCAAGGAGAAGCCTAAATCAGCTAACAGTAGTGACGCACGATGTAGTCTGGCCACATTGACGACTACGGCACAAGTCTAACTTAAATTTTATTTTAGAGCTGCTAAAATGGACATCTTTACTAGTCAACGACAGACAAAGGAAAAACACAAAAATCACTCTACTCGAACAGAGGTGTTCCCAAGAGCGAAGACAGAAATAATTTCACACTTACTCAGCGAATTTAAGTGTAAGATGAGGAAAAATGTAGAGCCATTTGCCGGCGACATCTGGGAAACGTGTTTAATAGACAGAAAATTTGCATCTATATGATAAAAGCTTTGAGAATTGTATCGAAAGAATTTTAAGTCGAAGACACTCCTTTGATTAAGACATTTAGAGGCTTGGAAAAAGATTTTACGGAATTAGAATTGAGACAGGAGGTTTTTAAGGAAATATTAAAGTTAAATAATTTTCATATATTATATATATATATATATATATATATATATATATATATATATATATATATATATATATGTCAGGATTTAAAATATAGATTAATTTTAAGAGATTTTAATTAGGGATTCTTTTAATGAGAGTGATGTGGCTTGAGGAGTTAGCCACATAAATACGGCTCACGCGCAGTGATAAGAGCAGAGAGCAGGATGCACACTTCACGGTCAGATCTGTGATCTCCTAAGCAGTCAAGCCTGCCTTTGTTAGAAGTTGGGCGCCAATGTGAGAAGCCATTGTTGAGTAGAGTGTTGATGAGATTTAAATAAAGAGATGAAGTGGTACTCCGAATTCTAGTGCATTTACTGGAACCTGTCATATATATATATATATATATATATATATATATATATATATATATATATATATATATATGTATTTATATATTTATATATTTATATATTTATATAAACATATATATTAATAACATTATTTTAAATCAAGCACAACTCACTATATTAATTATAGACCGACATAATATAAACCATAAAAGGACTGAAATTGCCATTAGTTTCCGAGCGAAGTTGTGATTCCTCTATCCAGTTAAACATATTTTACTTGCATACAACACATCTGGAGAGCTGTGACATCATAAGAACTGGTTAAAATTTTAAGAAACCATAGTTACCGAAATATAGCCAAAAGGAGAAGAGAGATAGAACTATAGCTAAGCACAAAAAGAAGAAAATCTGAACAACACTAACATATGAAAAATATATGCACACAGAAGCACAGCAACATAGCATAAAAAGATAGATCAACCACACTATACATTCTATAAATAGACTAAGTCCTTACTGACATTCGATTATTATAAAAAATGGATATATAAATGTAATTCTATTTAAATTAAAAAAAACACTCTAAAACACTAATTAAAAAATTTACTAGATAATCATTAGAAATAGCAAGGCATAGAAAATTTTTTATGCATATATCCATTTTGTTAACGTTATTAAAAAACCTACCGAATTTTATAAAAAAGTTTATTATTATAATGCGTTTAATTTTTTTATTTAAGTAAGTATACCATGGCTTAATCCGATTAATTTCAAATTTAAAGTTACTTCTTTTATCATGTATACTGTATTATATTTAATGTTTGTCAAATAGGAAGCTAACATATAAGAAATCCATACCTCCGTCTTTTTTTTTTCATTTTCGATTAATTTTAGGTTGGGAGGATAGAATTGAAAATTTACAAGGCTATTTTCACTGTAACATTTTAAGATGTCGTCAACATAACTGAAAAATTTGATTTTTTTATAATTTGAAGTTCACTGTTCGTAATTATGCCGGTAGGTGTCTTCGATGTATATGTACATACTTATATATATACACATATAAAAGTATACATATATATACACACACACACACACACTATATATATATATATATATATATATATATATATATATATATAATATATATATATATGTATTGGGTTGTTCGGAAAGTCATTTCGTTTTTTTTGGGGAACATGAAAGACAGTTTCGTTTTGAATAATTTTTTTTAAATTATATATTGGCCATTCTGGTCCAACACCTTTGGCCATCTTTCTGGTAGTAGCATAATTACTCGATCATAAAATTTTTGGTCTTTGCTGGCAAAAACTGATCGAGGTGGTTTTTGACCTCCTCATTTGAGGTGCAGGTTTTACCGTCTAAAAATTTTTGGAATGACCGAAACAAATAATAATCCGATGGTGCCTGGTCTGGAGAATTTGGTGGCTTAGAGTAAAAGCTGATATTGAACGGCTACGAACATCCCTGCCTCAGTGGGACTCAAACTTACGAAGTACAGTGCCGAAGATGAATATCCTAATCAATCGGCCGTCTTTCGGCAAATACATGTGATATAGGAAGAAATCCTTTTAAACAGAATAGATATTATACCTAATTTTTATACAATTTTATATGGAATCAAAAATACGATATTCTAATGAAGACTCTTTAGCTCAAAAGGTACTAAGTCCCCTTAAAATAATACCAATATTAAATAAGTTTCATTACACAATTAATAGAAATAAATGACAGTTTACAGGTTTAACGCATATAAAATATATTCAGCGATGTTCTAAAGCTAACTTTCCTATATATTTCGACCATAAAGGCTGAAAAAAACTGAACGATGGCTAGTTAGCCATCCTTCAGTTTTCAGAGAACGGAGAGCGGATCAATCAGAGAGCGGAACCTGCGTTTGGAGGTTCGAATCCTACTATGGCAAGAATGTTTAGAATACTCTTTAACCCTTTCGTGGGCCGTGGGAAGATTACTACCGACCTAAACGATCTTACAAAATACACCTGTGGGAAGCGCAAAACCCATTATAATATATTGGTCTTGTTTTTGGAACGACAGGAAGACTGATTCCAGCTTCGGTTTTGCGCTATCATCAATTGTTCGATCGATTGAATAAAATTAGCAGCTCTGTTTTGAAAGTTTGGAAACGTGGAGTGAGAAATAAATGGCCCACGAAAGGGTTAAGCGGTAGGTATCGTTCCCATTAGCAATTGTTGTAGAAAGGTAGACCATAAGGCTGGTAATCAATAATTAAGACTGTAAAAAGTATATTTATCGCTATTTATTTAAAACAAATTTCTTTGTTGTATTATTGTATAGTTAAATATAAGAATTTAGGGCTTATATAATTTTACACAAAACCAATATTTACCATTTATATGGGTTTGTCTAAAAACCTAAATAGATTTGTGGGACAATTATTTATTTCCTACTACTTCGCATTTCTTTTGCAGAATTCGAATTTCTTTTAAAGATTTTATTCAAGCAGGTATTGCAAAGAGGTACTTTGATCTAGAAAGAAAAATTAAATCTTCCTGTCACGACTTTCTGATCTTAAAATTCTAGACACAATTCCGTAGTAGATTTTGTAGTTGGTTTAAGAATAGATCTTATGGTACATTTGTTGCATTTCTTTTCTGAGATTGTGTAGCAACATTTTTCCGTCATAAAATAAATGCATTGTAAAATACTGAAATGCAGATTAAGACTTCAAACCTTTTTTCTTTCAACTATTATGTAAAAGCTATTCAAAATATCCATTAAAAACAAATATTACTTTACAACCTTGATGTACATTGCAACTTTTTTAAACCTTAACGTTTGAACTAGTATTACGATATGGTATTTTGTATTTACTTTTTTGACGTAATATTAACTACACCTTTTTTATGTATGTATTTTAGTCTTTTAAAACATAGTTGATACAGTGAAAGATAAAAAGTAAATAGCATGTAACTAAGATAATTAAATTTTCTAATTTTATTTATACTATTAAAAATTTTTTTGTTTTAATTTAAACATTCTTTGATTATATACAAGATAAACAAGATTTAAATAAAATTAGGAAAAATTTTGCAAAGTAACATTAAATGTGTTTTCTAAAATTCCAGAATTATTTAATTCTCTATAATTTCTTAGTGTTTGAAAAACGGAAGTGGATGGGTTCCTTCATTATTGTGAAATTTCTTATAAAAAAAACGCATTCGATGTAAAATACTGAAATGCGTTTCTTCAAAATTTCCTTTTTGTAAAAAATTGAAATTAAAAAAACAAATATTACTTTACAACCTTGATGTACATAGTTCGTCATTGCAACTTTTTAGCACGTTTTAAACACGTTGCTTGTTTCTGAACTAGTATTACGTGATATGGTATTTTGTACACCCTTTTTTTGACGTAATATTAACTACACCTCTTTTCCTTAAAATGTATTTCCAGTCTTTTAACTACTATCATAGTTGATACAGTGAAAGATAGAAAAGTAAATAGCATGAAAAAAGACAAGGGGTTAATTTAATTTTTCTCATTCAAAATTTGCTTATATCATACTGAATTAAAAATGGATTTAATATTTTAAACTATTTATATTAAATTCCCTGCTAGTAAGAAAAATATCTCTATTTAAAAAAAAAAAATTTTTTCTTGTCAAAAGTAACTAAATTACTATGTTATTGTATATTATTTATTTTTAAAATTAAAGAATATTAATAGTTTTAGTTATTAATTGTTTCATAATAACTTAATTGAAAATAGACATTTATAAAATTGTAAATTTTTAAGATACATAAAAGACAAAAATATTTTTCATCATAGAAAATCTAAAAGCAATTTTTGATGATCATATTTTAGAAAAAAAGCTATAGCGTCTAAAATGCTATAACATAAATATGCTTCAAAACATGTCTAGATTATTTTATAACTCTAACGTAAAATGGAATTTAAGACAATGATCTATTTCAACCTGGAAAAACATTTGTAAATATGAAAATTTTACTTCTGAAACATATTTGAAGTTATATTGCTATAAATATAAAATATTAATTTTAAATATATATAAGAGTAATATTATAATATATATGATTACATTAAAAATTAAATAATATCGAAGTTATTTTGACATCAGTCGTTATTAACATAATTGGTAAATTATTTTTAAAAATATGCTGCTATTTATAATTTATTATATTATATATTATATATAACTCATATATATTTATAAAAATTTATATTTTATAATTATATTATAATTTATATGTTTCGTTTATGTGATGTGAGATATGTGTAATTATTATTATTATATATATAAAAGAATATTTTGTATTAAGTCAACATATATAGGGCTCTTATTATGCGAATAATATTTTCATTTTTATTGAAAAATATTGGTTTCTTGCTTGAGTTACATAGTAATTTTTTAGTGTAATTATTTTGATAATTAAATTTTAAATATATAGAAATATTGTAAAAAAATGTAAATTATTCGATTTTTTCTATTTCTCCTTTTATTAACAATATAATTAAAACTTGTAATCATATTGTTCATTTTTTTTTTTAGATCTAAGTAATCATAAGAATTTTATGTATAAAAATATATTCTAGAATTATAAATATAATATTTATATATATATTTTATATATATATATAAAATTTTTATTTATATTTCTTATTATAGAAATGTATGTCAGAGTTGTGAATGAAAACATTGATGAAATAAAAGAAAAATCTCTTTATTTAATAATTATATTTATTATTATCATCACAGATTCTTTTTCTTTTTTTCTTAAAGATGGGGTGCACTTTATCATGCTCAACTCAAAAATGCGAGTCAAAATAGTGTAAAACGCCTGACGGATATCTTAAAAGCAACGCAAGCTGGATCAAAAAAAAAGAGGAAAACACACGTAATCCCGATTCAAGTGAAGACATGGACAACCCCAAACAAAATGAAAAAAATAATAAAACAATTTTAAATAGATAGAATATACCAGAGTTAATTAGTTATATTTCATTCTAACTGGTAGGTTTTTAGACAAACGACCATTTTTGACGATATGCACCTCCCGATATGCCGCATTCAGCCCTTTAACCTCTCCACCCTACGTTCCTCAGGAATATGGTTGTGAAACAGATGCTGGTGCTGGTGTTTTTGGCAAACCTCCAAGACAAGGGGATGATTTCTGAAGTTGAAGATTCCTTTATCATTAGTGGATCAGATTACAAAGAATGGAGTGCTGAGGACGGAATAAATGAGAGAAAAAAAGATGAGTTCACCGTGACACTTTAACTGACTAATATGTCTCGCTTCCAAAGAGATTTTCTCCTCTACGGAGCAAAGAAAGCGCAACCTAACGTTTTGATGGTGCTACATATTTTGGAGGCCTTTCGTCCGTGAATTATGGTTGTGGATAATCAGGCTCCGGGACTCATAAAAATTTACATTTTTCTCACTTTAATACTATTGTACTGTAAATAAATACTTATGTTGTCTCATTACCTCAGGAAGCTAAGTGGTTTATGTCTTCTTTCAATGCAACATAGGAAGAACTTCATCGTACCTTCTCCAGTTTAGTAGGTCATATCACCGCCACATATTAATACAGTACCTTTACTGTTTCTTTCTAGTTTCCAGGAGCTTCTAAACGTTTTATACCAATTTTTTGTTCATTTTTACTCATTCTAAACAATGCGGTATTTTGATCACTTTAAAGAGTATGTTGTTTGAAAAAGTATTGTAACTACTCCATCAAATAACTGCTAATTCCCCAAATCCAAGCGATACACAGATATAGTAAGGCATTGGGTAAGATTATCTTTCAGCATAGCTATGGGAATCAAAGAATTTGTTTTAAATGTAAACCAATCTATAGAAATCAATGTTGGAAAAGTCAGGAGGTCCTGACTTCTTCAACAGTCACTGAGGCAGTTAACCAAGGCGTCCTGAAACATTGATTTGGAAAAGCTGTACTGAAGTTACTTCAATGGTTTAAAGATATGTAAATCACTTGGTCCGATATCTAACTTGTAAAAGGGATTTTTCAGTATGCTCCTTTCCTCATCTCACACGTCTGTTCTTCTCTTCTTCAATGTCTTGTATAAAAACCACACCTGCTACCCTGACATATACTTTGTCCGTAAAATTCCACTAGTTGATGATGAATTTCAGCTTTGTAGATTTTCTGTAAACACAAAAAAACATTAATACATTTCGTACTTCAATAGCTGATTATATATCGTCAATGTCACATCTTCTATCCAAAATTTAAAAGATTTACCCCATTACTGCTCCATCTACCGGTAGGATTGAAATGCTATCATTGTCTGTTGTACTAGATATGGAATCTCTGGGAATACGGTCACCGGTGATAACTTTTGCCACCTTACTTTTTGTACCACTGTCCTAAGTTTCAGATTAATATCTTTATTTTAAATTAAGTTGTGATATGGACTATAATATAACGCATATACTTTTCGCATTTTAAAAACTAACACAAATTATTTCAAAATTAAAAAAAAATTAACAGTCTTAAAAAGTTGAAACAGATATTAAATATTTCCTAAATGTGTGTATAATTTTATTGATAATTTAAAGACTTATGGCCTTTGAAAGATGGTCTTTGACTTTAAAGTATGAAACTCTTAAGAAAAAAATATGCTCAGTAAAGTATGCAAAGTATATGGTATATAATTAAAATATTATCAACGTATAGCAAAGGCTAAAACATAATCCTTATATTGATTGAACAGTGATTGTCGGGATAATATTACTGATTTATGATAAGTGAAGTCATTTACTGATATATCTACAAGTCGAACTGATGCAAGGTAAATGGTATTTTCCGAGTATTCTGCTAATTATTAAAAATACAAATTCTCACTGAGGACCAAACCATATCTCTTTGAATAGGTGAGAATTTTTATCACACAATTGCGTTTGTGGCACGGTAAAAAAAATTACCATAAATGAAATCTCTTGGCATAAAAGAAATACAACTAACTTGCAGTCATTTAAATATAATAACAATCGAACATTCTTAAAGCAAACACAGCTTATAATGAACTTTAGATATGACGAAAGATTTAATCTCGTCGTTTTTTACAGGGTTTATCATACTTTTATTTTATAGCAAAACTATGTTATATCTTACTTTTTAGGATTTAAAAACTGCTACTCGACAGATGAGCCTAAATGTTTTTTCTATATGTATAAATTTGTATTATCTACAGAAGAAATGAATATCATTAAGATGATTAGATTAGTTTTGATAAATAATTTACTATAATTTCCTTTTTATTTTCAAATTTCTTTCAAATATTTTCATAATAAAAATATTTATATATTGCTAATTCATTCTATAGAATGTAGTTTCCCTATCATTAAGTTATAGATCAGTACCTACAATTCAAATATATTCATTATTGAAAATGTAAAATAAAGTATAAATTTTTACATTAAAATTTTGATGTATTAATATTTATACATTTTTCATTATTAGAAATATGAGTGAATCAGTTCGGGATCTTAAAAGAGTTTAAACAATTTTTAAATTTTATATATTTGTTTGTATAATATTACTTTTAATTTTTAAAGACTTATAGTCTATCGAAGCAAATACACTTTCTGCAATTAGAAGGATTATAATATGGACAACAATAATAATAACAAATATTAATAGTAATTATAAAACCATTCTACATGCTACCTTGATACAAAAATATTGTTTTAGATGCTACTTTTAACAGAATGCAGTGTCTATAACGATTGTATCATACCTAAAATTTAAAACATGACTGCTCACAAATACCTTTCAAAAAAGGGCTATTTAAAAACCTCTTTTACAAAGCAAACAACTTTTGAAACTTCGAAAACTTCTATTTTTTTACTAAATCCAAACTTTGCGGACTTTTCAAAGTACTGTTTTCGCCCAATGCGTCCGAAAGGGATATATTCTAAATCATCCGTTTTATATCTTTTCATTACACTTTTGGCTTCCAGCAATCGTCTTTCTCATCTTTTCTTTCAAAAGCTCTCTTTCTATACACTTTTTCTCTCCCTGCTTTTCCCTGAAAAACTTTTCCTTTGGAACATCTTTTTACTAAATTGCCTGCCATTCATTTCTTTCATCTCTAGTTCACAGAGTTAACAATTCACATGTTATCTGCTTGATAAATAATATTATTAAAAGGTCAATAGAATTTAAGATTAGTTCCATTCGATTTAAAATGTATTTTTTTCTTTAATTTAAGGAATTGTGATAGTAGATATCATTTTCGAGAAATGATAAAACAATAAGGTTACAAAGCGCACTATTAAAGGTGTACATATTATTTCACACATGCAGTACGGCCAACTGATAGAACTCTGAGATTTTTTTTCAACGTAGATTCCTTTTAAGTTTATGCACTTGTCGCTTCGTAGAATAAGCTTCTATTAAAAACCCCGTTCTTGCATGCGTAGTCAATAATTCATGAACTGTCTCCTCTCCTCGTCTGAAGCAAATAGTCGGCCTCCTAGGTGCACTTTTACCTTCAAGTAAGGTTGAAGATGATAATCCCTTAAATTGAGGTCCAGGCTGTAGGTAATTTGGTAGATAACGTCCTGGCAAAATTACTTCAACAGTGTGGTGGTCTTTTGGATTGCAAGAGATCATGCGTTGTCATAAATAAGATAATGTTCTCAGTGAGATGTCCTGGCTGTACTATTCAGCCTCGGTTACATTACAGTGGTTTTCTTTCCGATAACATTTTTCTGAACGACTGACCATATTTGTGTTAACCTTATGTCTACCACTGTAGTGTAAGGGGTGTGTGTGTGTGTAAACATCTTCACAGTTCAGGCCTTATGAATTAGAATTAACAAATACACAAATACTACTGATCTTCCTATACCAGATGTAATTCCAACCTTACATTCTGATCACCCTATATATATATATATATATATATATATATATATATATATATATATATATATATATATATATATATATATGTATATATATATATATATATATATATATATATGTGTATATATGTATGTGTATATATATATATATATATAATATATATAATTGTCCTCGTCTAAGGTTCCCTAACGTTCCTTTTCTTTATGATATTCGTCCGATAAATTAATAACAGAACCCATACTTTTCATTTGATGCTCCTCAGTAATCAGCCTGGGGAATTAACGTGGGCACAATTTTCGAAGTTTCATATTTTGAGAGCCGATTTTGTGTAAAGTTGTATCCACAGAAGGGATTTCCAATTCTAATGCTTAAATTGTGAGTAGCCTTCACAAATTCTTTTGTCCACGGCTTTGACTAAATCTTCTGAGATCACTGATGTTAAACTTGAACGTGGTTCATAATGGACATATTCCTGTCCGTTTTTGAAGTTTACATCTACTTACGCATTTCCTATTATGCTGTCACTCATCACATTGAGGTCATGCACATTACTTAGCTGTAAATAAATTTCCGCTGCTAAAAAGTTCCTTACTGTCTCAAATCGACCGCATTTTAAATTTGAAATGCTGACCAACTGTTTTAAACATTTTGATCTGACAATACAAACAGCAGACTGCAAAAATACCTATGGAAATGGTGACATTTGAAGAACAAGGTTAGGCAGAAATTGGTGCACATGTTTGGTTAAACATACGGCGATTAATTGACCTCATTTTACACTTGAAATGTTGATCAACTTTTATAAACATTTTGAGCTGATAGTATAAACAGCAGACTGCAACAGTACCAATCGAAATAGCGTCATTTTAAGAACAAGGCCAGCCAGAAGTTGGTGCACATTCTTGATTCAATGTACGTACGACATTAGATTAGCTACGGTGGTTCAAACCTTATTGTACCAGTAACCCTCATGTAATGTTGTAGATTTTAAGTGTCGGAAGGTGCATGTCCTCTCCAAAAAATAAACTCATTAATCTTATTAGATAAAATTTGAAATTCATCACTGTTTCGGTGGTAAATGTGCTTTTCACCACCTTTCGAGGGATATCAAAATTAGGAAACAATGCTTCCTTTTATGTTTTAATGTTGTATTGTTATATACTATAAACTATAAAACAAATTGGGCATTATAATTTCATAATCATATATAACTGAAATAAAGTAATGCACTTTAGAAGACAAAGATTTATAAATAGAGGGAAGCCCAAATGAAAAGTAGAAATAGAGCTTCTCACGGCCTTAGAATTGGTTAAAACGCTAGTTTGTAGTTAAGTACTAAAATTCAATAGAATTCACTTAATTGCTCCCATGCATTAAAACAAATTAATTTGAAAGGAGAGTATAATTAATTTTATTTATATAAAACTCTAATCACAATATTATTTTCGATGATATAAAAATCAAACATGCATTTTTTGGTCGAGAATTCCAATATATCTTACTCCGGCCTTAGAAAAAGTAAAAAAAGTAGTTTGTAGTAAAGTATTAAAATTTTATTGAAGATTATAATAATGACTACACACATGTATTAAAACTTTTAAATTTCAAATAAGAGTGAATAAACTTTAGTTTTTAAATCCTTTTTTATAGGTAACTGCAATCCCAATATTACTTTACATGAAATTTTAAAATTGAGTTATTTAATAATCGATGGCTTTTAAAGTAACTGAAAAGTGGCAATATATTTTACCGAGGTCTTAGAAAAGCTTAAAATGACATTTCGTACTAAAGTAGAAGATTAGGCAGTGATTAACTACTCTAAAGTATTAAAACCAATTGTTTTTAAATAAGAATATAAAAGTTTTTATTCTTTTACAAATAAAATCACAACATTTCTTTCCATTAAATGAAAAAAACAGGGATTATTTAATAGAAGGTAAAACAAATGAAGAGTAAAAAAAATCTTAAAGCAGTAGTACTTAATAAAGTATTAAAATTTACATAAAGGTAATAAGAATAATAACTATTCGAATGTAATAAATCTCATTGGTTTGAAATAAGATTGGAAACAAATTTTTTTTGTTTCAGTTTTTTATAGATGGCTGCATTCCCAATCTTATTTTTCATGAAATTTTAGAAATCATAGATGTTTTAATCGATGGCTTCAAAGTAAAATGGTAATAGAGCTTACCACGGCCTTAAAAATGTTAAAACAATAAGACTTTACAAAGTACTAAAATTTAATAGAAGATTATAAAGTGATTAACTACTACCAAGTATGAAAACTAATTGATTTAAAATGATAATAGAAATACGTTTTTTGTTGAAATTCTAAAATAATTTCCTTTTTTTGTGAAATGAATCAATTAAATGTACTTATTGGTTTATATTTTAAAAGTTTAAAGGAAAACAAGAAATAATTATCTGAGAAGCTTTTATATTCCTTTAAGTATTATAATTCTTTATATTTTAACTTTAACATTTCGAGAAAGGATTTTAATCACAGAGACAAAAGCATTTTTTATTACAAAAATAGTTTTCCATTAGACAACAGTTTATAAAAACCTCTTATCTCTTTTCTTAAGAATTTAATTCCATTAAATAGAGCTGAAATATGTAGCAAAAAAAACCTCATTTACATTTCGAAAATAATGGTATCAAATTATTTAATATCCATATTCACTTTTCAAAAGATCATTTTATTAAGAAAGATAGTTGCTAGCCGTGTTAAATGATCTTCAACCAATTTTAAGAGGGTAAATACAATTAAGTCAAATGGAAGTCTATGCCTGTCTCTTACACAAGCTCGAAATTTAATTGAATGTCATAGTTAAAGAGAAGTTTGTAATAGAAATTTATTAAAATATATAAAACGTGGGCCATTAAAGAAATGCGTCTTGAATATAATGAATTGCATTAATTTTCCCGTAGAGGGTAGGGAACCTTTTACATTTTGTGATAAGGTCTTTAAAGGTGTTTACAACAAACTATTTTAATTAACTTTGACTTAATTAAATTTTTGTTTCTGTGTACAGAGATAGTTTGTTATACTTTTAAGTACTCTTCTAGCATCTTATCTTAATGCACATATATGAACACATACATAAATACGTTCATATTTTTTCGACCGCGAATATACATATATAATCACTTCATAAACATTAGATATATTTTACACTTAATTAACTTGATTTATTTGCAGATTTTTAAAATAAATGTGCTAAGGTTAGGTACCATATTCTGAAAATCGGCAAACGTGTTAATAGCTGTGTCTACACTATTTGCACTTAAAAATTATATTGTACTTAAAATAGTGAGTTTAAAGTTATTTTAGAGTTAAATGGGTTTAACATATTGCAGAAAATTTTTATAACATGTTTTTTAAAGCTTTTCGAAATCTGCAGATTTATTTAAAAGTTTCAGTTATACAGAAACAATCATCAAAAGTTTTTAAAAATAAATATTTCAATTTTAGGATTAGTTTACATATTAGAGAAACCCAGTGGTGTTGGTGTAGCGCATCGCGCTTCCACGACACAGATCCGAGGTTCGATCCCCGGACTGGGCAAGGTTGACTCAGCATTTCATCCCTTCAGTGGGTAGACAAACTGAGGATCAAGCATTCTTGAGAACTAAACGCTGGGGGTTCCGCGTAAGGTTGACCACCTAACCGGAACATATGGTTCGCACCGCACGACCCTTGGTCTGAGATAGGAAACGGAAATAAGCCCTGTCCCCCTTGGGGCTGTTGCTCCTAGGAGTTTAGGTGTTTACACATAAAATCCATAACTTATTAATTATCTTAATAACTTAATATTAGTTTTACTAATTAACTATAAATTCTTGCATTTTAAATGCAACTCTCGTTTTGCCGATCAAAAATTGACATAACTTGTATTTCATAGAAAGCAAAGAGAAATAGAAAACTTCTTAGGTAAGGTAATATTATGGTTTTCCAAATAAATTCATAAAAGTCATATTTATTTTTTCACGAAAAATATTCATTAATACTCAGTTGGATACTTTAACAATTTTTATATTCTTAGATGCTTGTCTAATACTTGGGTTAAAGTAACCGATTAAAAGGTATTCAGAAAGAATTTTCCATTGCATAAAATTAAACTTAAAGAGTCCTGCTTAAAAAGTTAGAATGTCCTTCAAAAATTCTGCTTCTTCGTTTTCCAAGTTTTAAAATGTAAGGTGACTCTAGATTGTAAAGTAATTGTTTATGTTTTTGTGCTTAGCTTGATTCTCACCTTGCAAACAATATAAAATTTTATCCTTAGCAGTTAAAAGATTTTTGTATTTTTTTCCTGATAGTTTTATATTCACTGTAAGCCTCAGTATCACTTTTTATTATGCCTAGATTTGACAACTAGATATAAAATTCAGTTTGAACTTTGACCTAAAAAATTGTTTTTTCTTCTTGGAGATATTTTGTAATTATATTATTAAGCCATGGAAGGTGAAAATAACTTTAATGCGCAATAAAATAGTTTTTAAAATAAAAATATGTCTACAAAGCGCACCCCGAAAGAAATTTTCCCGATGTTTTCCGTTTTAAAGTAGACGTAATTAGCCTTGTCAATTGCGCATGCGTAACAGATCTGTCATACAGATCTATCGACAGTGGTCCGAAATGGAACCTCTAATTCCTTCTCCCACCGCCTGCAGGGTTCAGTCGATGATCTTGAAAGCACAAAGCATTCCGCCAGTTAAAATTCATCGTCAGTGTTGCGAGGTCTATGAGCCGAAACTGTCACCTGAACACAAAATTCAACGCTCAGGAGTAGCACTAACATTTTTGCTACGGTATCTCGATGACGGCGACGATTTTCTCGACAGGATCGTCATGGGCAATGAGACTTGGATTTCGCACTTTACCCCGGAAACCAAGAAACTGTCAATGCATCGGCGCCATAGTAGATCTTATGTCAAGACCAAATTCAAAAAGACGTTCTCGGTACGTATAGGGATGCCCATGGTTTTGTGAGACATGTAGGCTGGTTCCATTCACAGCGGCAGAGTTCTATGACAGAGGTATACAAAAGTTGATCTCACAATATGACAAGTGTCTCAATTCTGCTGGCGGCTATGTTGAAAAATAGCTGAAACATTGCTGTACTTCTTGCCAATAAGCTGAATGTCCCTGAAAGTTCTTTTTTTCTTTTAAGTAGGGAAACTTACTTTCTGGATGCGATTCGTATTACTTTTTTTTTCTTACTTTAAAATAATGTTTTTAAAAATGTCTTGTAGGTATAACTGTAGTTGAGTCTAAGTAGTTTAGTCGGCAAAGGTAACCATCTCGGAACTGCAGGGTATATATATATATATATATATATATATATATATATATATATATATATATATATATATATATAATATGGTCAGTGTTAAGGCGAATGGAAAACAGCCTTTCTTAATAATAATAAGTTTATTAAATGATCGTGCTATTTAAAAGCAAAACTTGCTCCATTTTCATTTGTTCGAGACTTAGCTAAGCGTGGAAAGGCGTTGACAGCTCTATGTCCACTTGCTAACTAACTCATATCGGTTCGCTTAATCATCAAATTTTTCAAATATCTTACCGCTTGACTACATTATTCCAATACGTTACTCTAACTTGGGTCTTTTTTATTTATTATTATAAAAGAGTTCTCTTTTTAAAATATTTTATAACTCACGTAATTTTCAAATACCCCTTTTTTAAACCTGACACACACACACACACACACACACACACACACACACACACACACACATATATATATATATATATATATATATATATATATATATATATATATATATATATATATATATATATATATATATATATGACATTGCTACAATATTGCTGATTAGCTTGCTGGTTTTTTAGTAAAAGAATTCCTCTTATCTCTCGCTGTAGGGCCAACTTTTAATAGGAAAGTGTTTTTTTATGTATCATTCAATCTAAATATTACTCTCTGAATACCTCTATAAACGTTTCCCTTTTCACCTTCTCATTATTTTATATGTCTTTTTCCATCCGTCTATTATCTTGTTAAAAAGATATTAGACGGCTTGTTAAAAGAGTATACCCTAACTTAAAATTCTTTCTACCAGTCTCTGAAACATAACTCTGAAATAAATGCAAATTTTCAGTCTGTCTCAATAAAATGGTTCACTTTGACAATAACTAAATTTCTACAATAATGCTGATTAGCCTGCTGGTTTCTTCGAATAAGAATTCCTCTTATCTCTTTCTGTGCGGCTAACTTTTGTAACAGGAAATTTTTTTTTTATGTATCATTCAATGTTCCACTTTTGACAGAGAAAACGTCTTCTCTTAGTCTTTAAATAAAGTAAAGTTCTACTACAGACCCGCTGTTTTCTTCAATAAAGCGCCGATTGCTTATTAATTAGGCTTCTCATTTCCCAGTAATCCCTGGCAATTAAAATTAATAGGAGCTAAAATTCAATCGTAACCGGCGAATTGATTTCAACGGTTTACACACACACACACACACACACACACACACACACACACACATATATATATATATATATATATATATATATATATATATATATATATATATATATATATATATATATATATATATATACATATATACTGGGTGCTTCATAAATGACCGGTATATTTGAAAAATCAATAAAATCTAAACGAACAGTGATAGAAATTCACAGTTTATTGCTTGGGACAATAGTAAATTTTCAAGCAGAAAAACTTTAAAATTAGTTATAATATTCCACAACAGATGACACTGGAGTCTGGAAAAAATCTAATCTACGATCTTAAAATACCAGGTGTATAGCCACTATCCAAAAACAATTGAATAACTGGAACAGTACCTCTTTTCTGCATATGAAGCTATCCCGCCCGAGACGTTTAAACAGGTTTCTGATAATTTCGTTCTGAGAATACGCCATATTATTGCGGCGAATGGTGGATATCTATAAAATATCGTAGCTTTGATTTTTCCAGACTGCAGCGTCATCTGTTGTTTAACATTATAACTAATTATGAAAGTTTGTCTGCCTAAAAATTTAATATTGTCCCAAGCATATTGTAATAAACTGTGTATTTCTATCACTGTCCGTTTAATTGTTATTGATTTTTCAAATATACCGGTCATTTTTGAAACATTCTGTTTATAGATTACATTCTGAGTGAATATTTCTCACACCTAGAGATAATAGATTGCTTATGTTTTGTATATTTTATTTAGTTTGTAGTTATTTTATTAAACTTTTTTAAAGAAACAGAAAATACGTCATTCCATTGTAAATTTAGGTTTGCTTACTTTCAATATTTCTTTCCCAATTTCTCTAAAAAGAGAATTTTTATATCAGAATAGCTGCTGTACAAGCACTTTTAAACACTTGCTGTATGTAAAGTAGAGATTTCATTATTTTATTCAAAGGATATTTTATTCAAAACATATTTATTTTTCCTGTAAGTAAAAAAACCCATTATATTAGAGATAATGACTTAATAATCAATTTAGGCGTTATAGAACTATCTAAAATTGCAAATAACCTCGCAAGATTCTATAAAAATTGTTTTATTGATCCAGCAGTTTAAAATCCAATTTTTCTTTCGGCGTTTTTGTGTTTTCCCCTAAGAAGGCCCGTTAATTATCGTACTTAAGTTATTACTCGTGAAGTGCACAAAAGAAAGTTTAGTGTTATAGCAAGTAGGGACAAATAAGCGAGATTTATTTTAATCATTTTGAGATCTTTTAGTTGTTAAATAAGATGTCATTATTTCACTTTTTCAATATTTTATGGATTTCTGATATATTAATGAATACCTTTTCTATTTTTTAAACTTAAATTTTCGATAAAAAAAACCCAATTCATTATCATTCGACAATTTATTAGGCTTCTTGTTAGCTGTTTATAGGCAAATAAATTATAAAAAACACGATAAAATAAATACTTGAATTTTAAATTTATTTTAAAGATTGTTTCCCATTTAAAATATTTAAAATATTTAAAAATTTTTTGTTTTAACAGTTCAAGAGATTTGGTTTTGAAAACTGTTATATGTGGGATGAAAAATAGTTAGAATTTGTTTAAGATGATGCAATCTTCACAGGAAAGAAATTGATGCTTTATGTCACTTTTTATTAAAATCCGCTCTCATCAATGCAATTTTTCTTTTGCAGGTAGAGTTTCGCTCATGTACTTTATTTATGTTGTAATAGAACGTGAATTTTGTAGAATTTCAGATTTTACTTTAATAGAAAATGTATTTAGATTGTTATATTTTCTCTTTTGAAATTGAAATCTGTTCTAAAGAATCATTATATTTTAAAGTATTATCTAGTATCGGAGATGATATATAAATTGCAGTCACATTAATATGACCACCTGTCCCACTTTTCTCACAGGGGATCGCTGCGAAACTTTCAGGAAGAGAGTCAGTTAGGTTCCTGAAGGTGTTCACAGAAATCTTGAGTCCTACCGACTCCAGTGCCATAGCCAGCTGAGATAGGTTACGAAGGTGGTGAGAATCCTCTTGTATCGGAAATGATATACACATTGCAGTCACATTAGTGTAGCCATTTGTCCCACTTCTCTCACAGGGGATCGCTGCAAGACTTGCAGGAAGAGAATCAGTTAGGTTCCTGAAGGTGTTCACTGGAATCTTGAGTCATGCCGATTCCAGTGCCATGGCCAGCTGAGCTAGGTTACGAAGGTGAGAGTCCATGGTGCAAACAACCCGATAAAGGGTGTCTTACAGATTATCCATTGGGTTTAAGATCGAGTAATTTGTTGGCTAAGGAAATACGGTAAACTCATCCTGGTTCCATCAGAACAGTATACTGCGAGATTTATGACACGTAGCATTGTCCTGCTGGTAGATACCATCATCTTGAGGCAAAAGAATTCGCATGTAGGGGTAAACATGGTCCTCAAGGATAGATGCATACTTGTGTTGATCCGTCGTGACATCCACAATGATGAATGAAAATAGAGAATACCACGAAAACTTTACTTAGATCATAATGCTCCCTCTTCCAGCTAGGATCCTTCCAACAATTCTTGAAGGGTGTTTGCTTTCAGACGTTCCACACCGTATATACCAACTTAAATCTGTCCAATGGAGCATAAAACCTGATTCATCGGAAGTGGAACTCCAGTTGCAGTACTGATACACAAATTCCAGTCATCGGCGGGATGAACAGCAGTCAGCATAGCCTGTCGTCTCCTGCGAAGGCCTATACACAGCAACGTTTACTGAAACCTTCATTGTTGAGGCACTGTTGGTAGCTCCGTTCATTGGAACATTTAATTGCTCAGCGGTTTTCCGTCTATTCAACCGAAGGCATCTCGGCAACCGTCGTTCATCTATGGCTCCCGGTACATCACATAGGCCACATTGCTGATTTCAGATATTGCCATTCTACCATGCATGGTGTACTTTTATCACAGCAACCCACGAACATTTTAAAAAAATAGTTATTTTGGAAACATGTGATCATACCTTTTTGGGCGTTGGATAACTCGGTCCGTTTTTACATGCCTATAAGGAATGAAATATTTTCTAAATGCCTACAACACACTTTATAAACCCACAATTTTTGATGACACATTCCTTCTGTAATTGTTGAAATACGTAGAAGTGAAAAGTAGGTGGTGTTCATATATGACTAGACTGTGTAAATATATTAAAAGTATAAGACTACATATGAATTTGTATTTAGTCATTAGATTTCCCGTTAGTAAGTAAACAGATAAATACATTATACAAAATATCATGCAATAAATGTTTTTGTCTTAATTTAAGGAATATCTTCCTTTTCTTGAACCGATCCCGTATAAAAGTCCATGAGATATTTTTTAACACTAGATTTACGGATGTTTATCATATACCTATTTTTACTGAAGTGAGCCAATTTGACTCATACAAGAAAATTAATGATTTTTGCAAAAAATAAATAAATAAATAAAGTTATAAATTAATTTAAATGAAATGTTTATTATCCAAAAAATTCATGGAAAATATTTTTTACATATAAAATCTGTTTTTGAAACACATTTTCTGCAAACATTTCTATTACATTTAGCACAATGGTTTCTACATTTGCTTCTTTTGCATGATTGTTGAACATGACAATTCTTTCGTGCGTCAGTAGTATGAATTTCTGTCACTGTAATGGAAGCGTTCTCGACTTCTCGTCAATATTTACATCTTAGCTCTTCAGCCAATTGGAAAATAGGTATACCCCATTTGATAATGCGAAATGAAGGGGTCTGCGGGGAAGAGGAATGAAAGTTTACGTATATTTTATTACTAAAAACCAACGTATGTTTTTGAAAAGCGATATTAAAGTTTCATATATATATATAAAGTGATTAAATTTGTAATGAGTCAAATTGGCTCGGTCCGTAAATCTAGTGTTAAGAAGAATATATTTGCAATGAAAATTAATTATAATGTATTACCAAATTTTTCTAAATTTTGTAGGAAACATTTAAATATTGATGCTTCATATCGTTTTATGCTAAAATCTGTTTGCCTCAATGTTATTTTTTCTTTCGCAACTAATCTTGTTTACTACACTTTATTGGTGTTGTAGCTTAACGTGTAAGTTTAGAGGATTTCATGTTTTTTCAAATATAAATTATTTCATCTAGTTTCTCATTTGAAGTTGCATTTTCTAAACAAGTATCATACAAATTTTGGAATTACCAAAATATATTTAAATAAATGAATTGTTTACCGAACCTATAATTTTCGTTGTATTAACCCTGGAATGATGAAGATGCCTTTATGCTCTTTATCTCATTATTTGTTGTTCCCTCATTCCAATAAAGATTATATAAATGGTGTACAGCATTCTGGATTTTCATAACATATATTTGTATTCGTAGTTATTTCATAATTTTATATTTGTACTTATTTTAGCTTACAGCTCTAAGGTATTTTACAGTAATTCAGAGACAAATTTCTCTTATCCTAATTCAGTCTATTAATTCTGTTAGAGAAGAAAAATTTCGTCTAATTTGGATTATGACCTTCTGTAAAAATAATGTTACGTTGGCTTAGTGTTTAAGAAAGAAGAAATTAATACTCATTAATAAACACATGGACAAATAAGTCTTGATTAAATGAATTTATACAATCAAATAAATGCCTAAGGAATACAACTGTAATCAACTTATCATTTGTAGATATCGAAGATTGCTCTCGAGTTGGTGCCGGCCCTAAAAAATAATATGGTGATCATTTTTCTCAAAAGGTCTAACCCGCAAGCCACGGATGCCAGCAGCATTCACTTTTTACTCTCCTCTGGTCACAACCTTGTCCTCTAAAATAAATCAGACTGCCTCGAGGAGAAAAAAAAACAGTGATCCACTAAAGAACGGCGGGAGGCTAGAATTCCTCAAACCAACGGACATTTCTATCGGTTGAGAGAAGTCCGTAGTTTCTATCTAGTTCAAACCGGTCCTGTTCTGGTATGTCTTTGACGATGATTCACGGGAAGAAGTAGAAAAAGCTGAACCGAATGTAACTTATTGTTATGCCTTCCTCTTTTATTATACAATCAATTTGAATTCAAAGCGGTACTTCTCGCTGATCATGAACAAGTTCTTATGAAGTTGACTCTGTCATACTTAAAAAGAAATGTTAATCGGACGTTTTGATTATTCAAATAAATCAATGTCCAATAGAATTCTGATGATTGAGTTGCAATTACATTCTCATAAAATTAATTTGTGCCATATTTTAAAATTAGAGCATATAGGACACGCCACAATGACTTTTTTTTAAACTTTCTAGACGTATGGATATTTTTCGTCTTTCTAATGTTATTGAATTGAATTTACGTCCCCTCAAGCATTGAAATACAATTTAATAAATTTAATATTATCAGGTGTAATTTATAAAACACAAATTAATTAAACATGTTTTTTATGATGTAAGAGCCTTGCATTCACAGAACCTTGTTTTAAAAGTATTCAACAAAACATATAATAGTTTCTTATTCGAATCTTTTCGTTTACGTATTGCATTCTTTTAATTTAGAGTAGATTTTTAAAACTTGTTAAGGCAATGAAATATTGAATGTGTTGTAAAGATACGATTTAAAGGAACACAATAATGATAAAAATATTTTCTATATGCATTTTTTATCACATTGCATGCAGGGCACGTACTAGTACGTTTTCTGACGATTGATACTTGAGTGCGGGTCACGTACTAGTACGCGTTAGTGTAACAACATGGTTTGTGTGTGGGTACAAAAATAACGGTATGTACAGGAAAACGAAGCCGAATGTTTTTATTTACTACATAGTTTCTGGAAAAATTTGGACAAATAAAAATTAGATTTTAAATTATTAGTTTTATGATTGCTCTTTTCATTTTTTATAATGTAAAAATGTTTATATATAACATAATTCCAAAAAATTAAAACTATATACTACTATTACTATTTGATCTTCTATATATACGATACTATTATAAATTTATCCACTTAAAGTATATTTTTTTGTTTTCAAATATCTTATCTTTGATATTTTTATATTTCTATTTATATATTTCTATTTATATAGTTGTTTATATATTTCAATATAAAATACGAAAAGTTGGTAAAAAAATTAAATAATTTACGATCTATTGAGTTTTAACTGAATAACTAAATTTACTCGCAAAATGTCTGCTCCCAATAGAATTCCACTACGAAATGTACTCGCACACACACGATGTGTTATTATTATATCATCTTAAACTTTTGTAATAATAAGCTAAGGGTTCACAAGAAAATTTTTAAACAAAACACTGCAAATTCATATTTTTCTCAAAACATGACTTCCACTTCCGTTAGTGATATTTAATTGTACTCTAGTGTTACAAACCTTTTCATGATATTAAAAACTTCACTGCAGTTTGCGGTGCCCACGGATTTTTGGTCTTTATCTATATTTATCATTGCCAAATACGCGAGTTTTCTCACAAATGAAAACCCGAGATTTTTTAGACTACTATAGTATATAAAATTTTGCATTAAGTATTTGAATACTCATTTATGCTTTTTTTTTCTTTTTTTGCTGTTTTTATAAAGTATGTGCCCATATTTTCTCGCGAATTTCCATATATTTTGGAAAATTTCTAAAATTTTTCTGGTTTTTCAAATTTAAAAATTTTATACAATCTGCGTATAAATTTAATTCATAATAGTGTTTTTTACTATTTTATACTTATAGAATAATTTTTTATTGCATTTGTATTGCTGTTATGAATGTTTATCGGCTCCATCTTAAATAGGATGTTGGCATTATTGGTACTAAAAATATCGCCGATAAAAGAAGAGGCTCTCTGAACTGCATTTTTACCATAATTTAGTGATTAGCGTGTGTTTTCATTTGATTTATACAAACTGTCGAAGTCCGGCTTTCTAGATGTTATATTCAGTCCAATTTTAAATTCCTCTTTTGATTTCTTTTTATATTATCCTTTGGTCGATATGTTTCTAGGAAGATTATTCAAAACGTAGGTGTCACTTCAAACCGCTATCTTAAGTGTCATGTTGGTATTATTGGCATAACAAAATATCGCCGATAAAAGAAGGGGCTTCCTCAACTGCATTTTTACCATATTTAGTGACTGGAGTGTTTTCATTTGATTTATATAAACTGTCGAAGTCTAGCTTTGTAGATGTTATATTCAGTCCAATTTTAAATTCCTTCTTTAATTTCTTTCTATATTATCCTTTGGTCGATATGTTTCTCGGAAGGTTATTCAAAACGTATGTGTCACTTCAAATCGCCATCTTAAATGCCATGTTGGCATTATGGGCATAAAATATATCACCGATAAAAGAAGGGGCTTCCTGAACTGCATTTTTATCATATTTAGTGACTGGCTTGTGTTTTCATTTGATTTATACAAACTTTCGAAGTCTAGCTTTGTAGATGTTATATTCAGTCAAATTTTAAATTCCTTCTTTGATTTCTTTCTATATTATCCTTTGGTCGATATGTTTCTCGGAATATTATTCAAAACGTATGTGTCACTTCAAATCGCCATCTTAATTGGCTTGTTGGAATTTTTGGTGCCAAAAATATCGCCGATAAAAAAGGGAGCTTCCTGAACTGCATTTTTACCATATTTAGTGACTGGCGTGTGTTTTCATTTGCTTTATATAAACTGTCGAAGACTGGCTTTGTAGATGTTATATTCAGTCCAATTTTAAATTCCTTCTTTGATTTCTTTCTATATTATCCTTTGGTCGATAAAATTCTCGGGAGATTGAAAATGTATTTTTCGCTTCAAACCAATCATCAGACTACCCACAAAATTTGAAATAATTATCAAATAATCCTAAATATATAGATCTCATTTTAGTAATGTAAACTATGTAAGTATGTAAGTAACAAAAATGATTAAAGATACAAATGAACTTTATTTTAGTATGATTTATGTCTGATGTTAAACTAAAAGCATTACATGAAGTTAAAACAGTATTTTATCAATACAG
>CM063509.1:122175436-122210436 GCA_032207245.1 Pardosa pseudoannulata | reverse complement strand
TATATACTAATATTTCTATTTGATTTTTCATATTTGTGATTTATTATAAATTTTTCTATTAAAAATATATAAATATATTTTTTAGACTTATTTAAATTAAAGACATAAAAATAAAAATATATTTTTCAGATATTTTTATATTTTTGTAAACAAAAATGTAAAAATATATTTTTGTTTATAAAAATCTTATGACTGTTATTTATATATTTCTATGTATATATATGTTTATATATTTCAATATAAAATATGAAAAGTTGATTAAAAATATAAATAGTTTTCGATCTATTGAAATTTAACTGAATAATAAATTTACGCTCAAAACGCTCGCTCCCTGTACAATTCCGCTGCGAAATGTACCCTCACACAATGTGTTAATAAAAATATGTATGAACAATCCCAAGCAAAAAATGTTAAAATAGTCTTAAAAATATAACAAAAATTTTAATATTTTACAAGATTATATATATATATATATATATATATATATATATATATATATATATATATATATATATATATATATATATATATATATATATATATATATATATATATATATATATATATATATATATATATATATATATATATATATATATATATATATATATATATATATATATATATATATACATATATATATATACATATATATACACACATATATATATATACATACATATATATACATACATATATATACATATATATATATACATATATATATACATACATACATATATATATATATATATATATATATATATATATATATATATATATATATATATATATATATATATATATATATATATATATATATATATATATATACATATATGACATGGTCCAGCGTTAAGGAAAATGAAAAACAGTCTTTCTTGAAAATAATAAATTTATTAAATCATCGCTTCATTTAAAAGCAAAACTTGCGCCATATTCATTTGCTCGTGTGTGGAGCTAAGTGTGGAAAGTGTTGACAGCTCCATGTCCACTCTTAAACTGACTCATATCGGTTCGCATAATCATCAAAATCTTCAAATATCTTTCCGCGTGACCGGATTACTCCAAAAGGTTACGCAAGACTGTGTCTTTCTTATATATTTTATTATTGTAAAAACGTTCCCTTTTAAAATCGTTTATAACTCACATAATTTCCAAATACCCCTTTTTTAAACCTGACACATATATGTATGTACTTTTTTTAATCAGGAGTTTTAATTCAACTTTTTCTATTTAGTGTTTTTAATTATACTGTTTACCAACAAATGGCAATACTAGTTTGAAATTTTTGCAATTTGGGTTCCAAACACGCTGAACAGAATTTTCATTTACCAAACTGATTGTGTTTTTTTCTCTAGTGTATTTTTTATGACTGAATACTGTATTGTCACGGCAATTGTACCTATGTGTAAAACCTTAGATCTCTGTCTAGTCAGGAAGGTAGTTAAAATTTATTACAAAATTTCAACTGACACACAAGTGAAAAATAAAAGCGATTAAAAATCAAACGATTCGAATTCTTACAAAAGTAATAAGCGTTCTGATCTTTTTTAAGCCAATTTGTTAAGTACCTGTGCATTTTAATTACAAAATTAAGCTAAAAAAAACGAAATGTTTAATTTCTAAATGAGTCACAAAAAAGGCCACGGGTTTTAATCTATTTTCGAAGCTACAGGTTCTTCTGCACACAGTAGCAAAGTTACGCCGATAGATTACTTGTTACTTAAAAGTTGGCGTGATCGGGGAGCCTTTAATAGAAATTCTATAATTGTGGTAACAGAGTTTTTAAAATAATAATGTACATTTTAGAAGTATGTACATTGAATTTAAACATTAAAATACTTTCTTGACATTTGTGTTTTAATTGAATTCATCTTTATTTCTTTACTTAATACATAACGTTAAAAAAAGAATTAAAAAGAAAACAGTTTCTATTAAGAGAGATTTTCGATAGTGGTTCTAATTTATTCCGATGTATTTTTATACAAATAAATTGCTAATAGCATATTAAATTTTCACAAAACATTAATTAATTTTTAAAGTCAAGTATTGCCTTAATTTTTGAAATAACTATTACCTTTGGTTTCCTTATTTTTATGCATCATATATACATTAGAATCAAGTGTTTACAAAACAAGGTTTTGAGATTTAATATTTCATTCCGAGTTTTAAATGCAGCAATTTCCTAATCGAATAAGTACTTACGTTAGTATTTAAGAGTAACTAGTTCTCTTGTTTGCCTATATATGCATATTAACATACGTAAACATAGAATATACAAACATTTATAAATGCTCAAAACATTTTTTAATAAAATAGTTAAAAGTAATTTATTCACGTTTATTTACATTTCTATAGGAAGAAACATTTTAAATACCAACTAATAGTTAATATTTAAATAACCGAAGATTGAATCATTATGTATGAAAATTGTATAAAAGTGATATTTATATGAAGTCGGAAATTCCAGGAACTTTTATACAAAGTATATTTTTAAATATAGAAATTTACTTTTGTAAGTAAAGTAGATTTATAACACCAAGAAAGATTGCATCTGCAAAAGAATATGCACCATTCTAAAATAGTTTTTGTTCTGAATTCGTAGTATATGTATGTATATTCAGTATTTTAATGCTTGTAAATTTATTTTATATTATTCAAAAATCAAACTACCTATTAATCTCACTTTTTTGTGTATTTATGACTCTGAAATCGTTATTATAAATTATTAACACTGTGACGACTTCAATGTTCTAGAATGAAGAGGTAGAGTGAAGAAAGGGTCACAGTCACAATAAATAAGGAAATCATTTTTATTTCTTGAGTAAATACAGCTATGTACAAGGGGATTCTAATCTCACAAAACATGTCGAACTGCAAATGATGGTTACCTGCATAACATTCTCACGAGGATCACAGTCAAAAGAAAAGAGATTAAATAATCTCATACTATCGGGGAGGCTTTTCCAGGGTGCAATGCAAACCCAATTTATCCCCCGTTCAAATAATCCCCCCCTCCCTATATGAGCGGACTTTACGAATCTCCCGATTTTAATCACTAGAAAGCTGGCTCCGGTCAAAAGACCACAAGGTCAAAGCACCTGAGCTTTTTATACCTGGGGAACAGTTACGGTCCCGCCAACTGTGTTTTTGGTCAGTTAAGATCCAAGTTACTTGAGAACTCCAGCTAAGGTTATAGTTAGTTTTTTAGCTGAAGCCTCATTCTCTGGCTGTTCCGATTCTGGAAACTCGGTGCAATCCTCTGGCCTCATTACCACCACATATCAAGGGGCTTGATTCCTATTCAATCGAACTGTCAACATTCCAGACACGGTGTCGCCATGCTATTGCCGACAGTTTGAAACAGAAGGGATTTTCCGATCAGCTGGTTTTGGCTCGTGCTCTAAACAAAGGGGAGTCGTCACAACACATTGACGGCAGTAGGAACAAGTGAGGTTCGAAAACTAACACCATATGTTTTTGTAATTTTTAGAATATTGGAAGAATAGTTTTACTTTTTCTGCTTAAAAAAACTTAATTTTGATTAATTCAGCACCTTTAATTAGGTTGCAGCTATAACCGTCATGGCGTCAGCGAACTCTAGACACTAAGTAATGGAACGCTGGTGGCTATAACATCAAAACTTTTAAAAACGTAAATGACAGGTTTAATGACTCAAATAAGCAATTTTTGTATGCAACAAAGTAATTTTTGGGAGTTTTACAAGAAATGTTACTTTATAATCAAACAAAAATAAATAAATGGCAAAAAAATGCAAGAGAAAACGTGATCGCACAGGTCCCTTCACAACTACGTGCATACTGAAGCTGCAAGTCGTGTAACAGGTGGAAAACGAAATTCAACCTAAAAAATTATTTCCAAAACATGACACTAGGCTTCTACTTGTACGCTGGTAACTACGCACATTTAGTCTGCTATAGCCGTAGTGCCTAAAAACGACCGCTTCGTTTTGGACGGCTATTGCCTTCGTGCCACATAGTTAACTTCCCTTTGACGGCTATAAATGCAAGTTTCCGTCAAAGTGTTGATACTGTGTAAACATTTTATAATTTAAAAATTAAATTCAAATTAATAGATTAAATTTTCTCTCTCCATTTTCCCTTTCTTTCGCTGTCCTCCATGTTTCCCTTTTTTTACCCTAGTAGACGCCTCTTGTCTTGTAGTTCGCTCGTTGCATGTGCCCATACTTTTAAGAGCTTTCCTATTTAAGTTATCGGATTTATGCTTTATTGCCCAGCCTGTTTTTGCATGACTACGAGTTTATGTCTTACTAAAACTGTTTCTCGCTCAATCCGAGACAGCTATATGCGTACTTTCTTTTCTATTAGTGCCTTTTGAGAGTTTAGGGTGGTATTTTTCGCGAGCACAACGCTATTTTTCTATTCCTTTTGTGGCAGCTTAAACCAGTATTAGGTGATCGAAATTGTTTATGTCCACGTCTATGTTAAAGTTAAATATATGTATGTCGCACTGAAACTGTTCCTCGCTCAAAGCGAGACAGCTATCTGCTTACTCTCTTATCCATTAGTGCCTTTTGCTTTAAAAGTTTAGGGTGGTATTTTTTTGCGAGCACAGAGCTATTTTTTATGTCTTTTGTGGCACCTTAAGGCAGTATTAGGGGATGGAAACTGTTTATGTCCAGATGTTTCTGTTAAACTGGAATGTTTGTAGTTTATAAAGTTTATTGTTTTTAAGGTACTTTTTATATCACTGATTTTTTATTTCAAAAGTCCATGCAAGATTGACCCTATTTAAGAAGTGTAGAACGGGCTTGCTTAAGCAATTTATTTACTAAATATTTATTTTAAATACAATCATGAAACAATTCCGATACTATAGACTATGTTTTCGGGAATAAAATAATTTGAATTCAACTACAAGCAAATAAGTTTCTCATCTATTCATATAGTAGGGAAAGGTTCACCGTCGTGTGTTGACGGGTAATAGCTAATAAAATTTTAATTGCTGTTCTATAAAACATTAAGAATAATTTTGATGATCCAAACAGTCATAGTTTTTTTTTAACTTCTTTCGTGAAGCTGCAGTTTCGACAATGGTAACCTAAAAGCGATTTACAAGTGATACAACCGCTAAGATGGTAAAGGTCATATAGTAGGAGAATCTTGTGGACAGTGATTTCTTAACGGTTTTCACTACTGAAAGCTTAAAGAAGATATGACAAAACAACAAGAAGTGTAAAATTTTATGTACTGCTGCTAAAAACATTACTAATAACTGTGTTGATGCAAACAGGCATTATTAGATTTTTAATTCTTTTGTGAAGGTCAATTTTTATTGTTCGAACTTAACATTTGGCATGCGGGTATACTTCACCGCCAATTTACGAGTGAAAGCTTAGTTATTCAGAAAAGTCGTATGAAATCGAAAACTACTTTGTTTTAATGAACGAAACTTTTTTTTATTTTACACTTTAATTTATACTGTATGATTATTTAACAAAAAAAAAAAACAATATTTTTACGAAATCACAAAAATAAACGATTTTTAAAATTAATGTCCGATAATCTGTCAGCGCATATTTGTTCATCACTATCTTTGTCACAACAGCTCATTTTATTAATTTTGTATCCAACAATATAAAACCAAGCTTCAAATTGACAAAACACGAGATGTACGTTCTGGAGCAAGGTATTCGATTGAAGGAGAAATAACGCAACAAAAGATCGAGTAACTCGAGAATCATAACTTGTAGAAAGAAAATATGCAAAGCGTTGCATAACAAATGTAACAACAAGCATATAATGTCCCACATACATATAATTATACGTATTTAGTAGATCTGTGGTGGTTAGCGGGTATTCATCACAAATCTACTAAATAGGTATTTTTACGCGACCTGAGCTCCAGTGATAGCAAAATAAACGTAAAAATAATATAAATGCAATACTTACCTAGTGTATTTACAAATTTAGATAGATTAATCTTTGCACTTTATGACCAGCCTGTGCATTTAACTTGTCTATTTTATCCATTTTCCTTTTGGAGGCATCTGCATTATCTATTATTAATAAAATATTAAATATGTTAACGCATTGATTTAAAAGTAATATTTTTTAAAAATTAATTATTAATTAATTTGATTTTAAAATTATTCATCTTTAATTTCAACATTTCTTAGATTTGTTGAATAATTTTAGATATTTTAGTTTAATTTTCCCTTAAAAGAAAAGATACTTCAAATGTTAGTATATATTTAGTAAAATTAATGCAGATTACGGCAATTTTGTTTTTTTTCATCTTAAAGAGAAATCGCAGTGGAATTCAATTAAGTACTGATCAATTCATATATTTTCTGCAATCTCTATTGAGTGTTCTTTAGACTGATTAATATCCATCTTTCGAATTGAAGTTGCTCTAATTTATTTTGCCTTCTACTATTTGGAATGTATAATATTTTCGAATTAATGTTAGATTTATTAACAAAGTTGGGAGCTTTTACTAACACTTTTGAATTTCTATTTAGGATAAAGGAACATTATTGGCTGAGTTTCTAGGTGACATATTGTTACGAACGTAAGAAATAATTTAAGGAGTAATATATTTTGTTTCATATAAATTTATCATTAATCATACTACGTCACATTTAATGGTATAGCAGACTTTTAAAGCTGTTAGATTTGAATAAACCTTTGAATAAATCGAAGAAACACTTTTAAATTTTCTTAAACTATGTTAGAATAAACTGTATGTAACTGACGCTATCCATCCAGATTTTGGTGTGGGTATTTAACGTTTACAAAGAATAAAATATCCACACTTTAAATGGTTGAATACATCCCTTTCAAATGCTATATTAATTTCAAAATTTAATTTAGTTTTTAATCTACACTACATCGACAATATAAAGAATTTAGAAAACAACTAAGTTCAATAAAAATAACCCATCTAAATTTTCTTTATAAATTAAAATAACACTGTATTCTCGGTTTATCTTTCGATAAGGTTAAGTTCTCGTAAGATTATATAAAGGAAAATAAAATAGACATAGACAGGAAATTATCATGGTTCCAACTCAAAAAAGTTTATTTAAAATATAGATTTGTTTGATTTGTATAGCCAATATTCTCTTATGAGCGAATATTGACTCGTATGTTGTGTTATATGAAGCAATACATTTTACAAAATCATAAATAAAATACACAAAATGACAAAATAGAAATTACTTAACCGAAAATATGTTATTTATAAAATTAGTTTACAATTTTCAATATGTAAGTTTATAACTAATGTTTTACATCTATATATCTTTTTTCGTTCCTGAATCTCCAATTCTTATTATGAACAATATTTTTCCTTTTATTGCATGAGAAAGTATGATGCATTTAAAGTATTCAATATCTTAAGAGTTTTAATTTTTTTTAAATTTTAAAATTGCATATAAAGTTTTGTTTAGAGAATTGAAAGGATATTTATATTCAACTGAATTTTATATGTATATTTCTAAAATAAACTTTTGTAATATAGTATTATATATAGTATATTTCGTATAGTATATTTCGTATGTAGTCATATATTAAGAAAGGTAATTCATATATTAATTTTTTCGTTTGGTGTATGATTATGTTATTTTACAAAAATATGCTACTTGAAATGTCAAAACTAAATCATTTTTTGAAATTAGTGTTTTATTAAAAAATATAAAGGGAATGAAACTGTTTAGCTTTCAAGAAAGGCTTTATCAGTGAATATTTAGACCTCTGAAATGTACTATATCTCTTTAAATATTATTTTAAAAATAATGTACTCAAACAATGTTGAAAAAATATTTGAAATTAATAACATCTTTGAAATTTTCTCTGTATGGAATCAAAATAATTTCCTGTACTTTAAAAATCCCCTTTAAATTAAAAGCAAACGCACTCTTTTTTTGTAAATTATTTATGAAACAGAATGAGTTATTCCCTTTTGTGTTGTTTGTATGAAACCCATTAATTTCTTTCCTCTCTCAGCTTAAAAAAGAATCTCTCATGTAATTAATTTTTGTAAACTTTCCTCTGTATAATCTTCCCATCATGTTTATATAATTTACTGTTGAAAGCTCTTTAATGTCTCTAGACGAAATAATGTTCCCTAACAAACTATTAATAAATGCTATTAAATATTTTCATTGTTTTTTTATCTTTTTTAAGGTGACATAGTACTTTTTTAAGCAAAACTTCTTCGTTATGAAATCATTTTTATTGATTCACCATAAAATAAATTATTCCGCTCTTTATAATTTTAATTTGGAATGAAGTTCTTTAAAAACATTCTAACTGTAAGCATTATTTAGTTTTATTATTTCAAATAGCTTATATAAATACATTATTGCGTAAGATAATTTTGAAATATGTATTTTAGACGCTAAATTTTTATATCCTCCCCTGATTTAAATCCCATCGAACATGTGTGGAATCCTTTGGGGATACCCATTGCAGCAAGCTTACATCCTCCGGAGAACACCCAACAACTCAAAGAGATGCTGATTGCGGAATGGGTTCTCTTACCACAAGTAATGTTGGACCAGCTGGTTCTGAGTATGCAGTGAAAGTGGGAAGCAACCATTGCAGTTAGGGGAAGGCATATCCCATATTAAGGAACAGTTGCTTGTTGTTCTTCCTCTTGGATATACAAACATGAGTCACGATACTATGCTTTCAATAAAGCTTCTTTCTGTTTGATTCCATACCGTATGCATTGTATTCCTTTTCAGCCCCGATGCTTTCGTCATCTTTTACGTACATAATACTCTTCCTCATTTATGAATTTCCTGTTTCTCAGATGATTTCTTCTGGAGTTATGGTAAAAAAAAATACCCGATGCTTAAGATTTGCACACCAGTGTAAGTTAAAATATAAAGCTCATGTTCATGTAATAAAAATTCACATACCAAAACCAATAATAAGTGAGCCACAGACTCACCGATTTTGTAATTGGAAGGCTGCGGATTAGAGGCTTGAACTGGCCTAAGATCTTCGTGTTTGATAATGATGTATGAGGCACTTAAAATAGGTTCGTAGTCACAATTTCCTACAAGTTCTCAAACGATACATCAGGAGGTAGCAGGCTAAACCTTATTCCGTCTTCTGATTGGTTCCTGCTTCTAAATTTTGATGACTTACTTGAGCTAAGACGTTCTTTTACTGTAACGGTGTTTCAAATGGATGGCGCCCCTCTTCGCCTTAATTCTCGTGGCCTCTTGTTCACGTGCTTGTTCGTCCAAGTGGCATTGTAAACTGTAATGAAGATTTTTTTCATGTTCCTTCATTACATAATTTTCTCCTGTATTGTATATTTCGACCTACATTTTGCTTCCCCTTTATTCCATATTTCCCCTTGCAAGATGCAGCTCTGTTTTCTCAATATAGCAGCCTATCTTTTCAAACAGAGCCGCTCTCGATATGGGATTAAATTTCGGACCGAGCGTCCAATTCTAGCCATCTGCATCCGCCGCTTTTGAAGCTTTCGGTCATAATTTGTGCTCTTTGGCTCGTATTCTGACTGCTGCAGTTGCAACAAAGTTTCGATTTGTGCTGACAGCCGAACTTTTGAAAAGTGCCGCGTTCTGGTGTGTTGCTAAATTCCTCTCCGCATATCCCTGGTGAATTTTCACCGCATTGGATGCGCCTCCATACGATTGGCGTTTTCGTCCTCCGCGCTCCTTGTCTCAGGCTGTCATTGGTCAGAGCCGTGGGAGCATTCCCCTCCCCCCTCGTTAAGAGCAGGCGATAAAATTTATCACAAAATAAATAGGTAAAAATAGCATTTTTTAACATTCCTTTAACCATCTCATTGAGTCATTTCTTATTTTAAATTATTTAAATATAGTCTGCACTGTTGTCACAATGCTTACGTTTAATCAAGCGTGCTCTTAATTAAACTTTTATCCCCTTTTTAATTTAAGTAAATTGATAAATGGAATTTTAAGCTCCATAAGCCTAAAAATAATTAATAAAATTGGGAATAAAATTTTTGTACTTTTTATGCAGTTTAACCTATGAATAATCTTTTCTTGGGTGTTTTAAATATTTGTACAAATATATATTGTGCGATTGTTAAGACTGTTTATTATGCCATATAGACATCTTTTGCACTCTTTTAAACTGTTGTTGTACCACCTGTAATATGTTTTTGAATTTTAACATTAAAAGTATCTATTTAATAAAATAATATATTTGAATTTGTTCCAAAGAGCTGTAAAAAGTTTTGTGAAATTTGGTAATATTTTATTAAGGTAATGGATGTCAAAATAAAAGAAAACATCACTAAATTGGAGTAATTTAAAGCCTTTGAGACTGCGTTATGGAAAAATAATTTTATATTTCTAAAATAAAAATTACATTGAAAAAATTCATTATAGGTTAAAAAAAATATTAAAACCTCTTGAATGAAATTTTAAAAATATTAAAGTGTTTTACAGGTTTAATTTTATTAATGAAGATTAAAAAAAACATATAGATAAAATATTAGAAAAAATATTTTTTTTTGTTAGGCAATGTTTTGTGCGTATGTATCTCTATTATCTTTTTTCAAAGAATTGTGACAAAGATCTTCGAAATTCTGCCTTTAAGCAGATGGTTTTACATATTTTCAATTTTCAAGAAAGATTCTGATTCCAAAAAAAGATCTAAGATTCTAGAGTAGTTGGAGATGGATGAGTTTTATCAAACGTGACAAGTATGAAATATAAATATTTATTCTTTTTTTATGTTTCTTTGTTTATGATGGCTTAGAGAAATGGCATAAAATTGGCATATTGTTTTGGTATGTGATAGAAATGTGACTGCTAGAAAATGTGTAATTGGATTTATGCAGATCATTTTTTCAGAATTTAAAATGGCCTTATTTTTTGAAAAATGTCCATGGTATTTTTACATATAATTTACATGCGTCTGAAATTACATATAGTGAAGCGTAAGAATACTATGTTAACAATTTTATTTGTTAAAAAAATATGAAATATTTTCTGCCATGTTTCACGAAATTCTATATGTAATTTTTGAATTCTAATATAAATATAAAATAATACAAGAGGCAAAAACTCATAAAGAAACGTTTCCGATCAGTCTATGTTACTTTAACGAAAGTTAGACTGGCGTTGGTGTAACAAGGATGTTGGATGCTTACACCAAATCATCTACCACTGTGATTATTTAGAATTCTTCACGAGAACATTCTGTACTAATGGCTACTCTACAATACCAGTGAACAATCTCATCAGTTAAAAAAACTGAAGAAAAACACTAAACGAATTCATGGAGCTTTGTCTTTCATTATCGATGACCCCGTCTAATAATCCTGTGTAATAAAAGCCTAAGTTATCTGTCCGTCTGTCCTCGAATTTATGAAGCGGTTGTACCTGGAATGGATAGAGCCATCCATATTGGATTTCCAATGAGTTAGGATTAGCAACGTTTGAAATCCACCCCTTCCCCACTTTTCTAGCATTTAATATCATTATTTCAAGTCCTGTTTTCTCCGGTTAAGAGCAGGCGATTAATTTTGTGAATTTATCGCACAATAAATAGGTAAAAATAACATTTTTTTTCTAGCATTTTGAGTCATTACTTTAACCATCTCATTTAATCATTTCTTATTTTAAATTATGTAAATGTATCATATGTATTATTTTCATATATTTTATCACTGAACTTAGATTTTATGTCAATAATTTTCTTTTATATTCGGCTTAAATTATAGATTAAGTACATATGTGATACTTTTAAATTTAATCATCGATTATTTTTTGTTGCAGTGGAACTTTTATCACCAGTATTGACAACAAATTCCATCTACCTTTAGGGTATAGTGGAAATTATAATGTCATTCCTTTACTTTTATTAATTACTGTGACAAAAAATGAGAACTTTTCGACTTAGTTAATAAAACTTTTGAACATATCATCTTAAATGAATGTAACATGATTCTAAACTGCATTGACAGTATTGGGAAACTTTAGAGGAGCTTGAAGATAAACAAATTATTGATCATGTACCAGAAAATTCTCAGTCAAAAAACAAACCATTTACCAGTCTTATAGGGTACTTTAAAATTCTAAAAAATTAAAAGTTTTATTGATCTCGTCATATGACGGGCTATATACTAGTGCTTGTATTTGTTCTATGGCTTAGTAGTTTCATTCTTGTTCAGTGTATAAATTTTGGTATTGACATTTGTTTTCCTTCAAAATGAAGAGTAAATCCATGGAAATGTGCACCACAGATGTCCCGTTGTAAAGCAGAATCACACCCAGACAAGGCTATGAAATAGAATTCTTTAAAGAGTCCTAAATTTCCTGGTTTAAGGAGGACTGGTTGGAAGTCGGAGAACTGAGGTTTGGTTGGTTTCGTTTTGGAACACCTTTTTTTTACTACAACAGGGCTAATGAGATCGAGACTGACTGCTTAAAGATGATTCCGAACGGCTAGGAATACGTGTGCCACAGTGGGATTCGAAATCACGAATGATCTTCGAACGACCAAAGATCTAACCATTCGACCATCGTTCGGAGGACAGAAGAGGTACGACAATTAAATGGACAATGTGCGGAATCCTAAACTGCGACTTCATGTAGAGATATCAGTGAGTGTTTGGCTTCATAAATATCGTTTTAATGGCAACTAGATTTAACAATAAGGTAATGTAACATTGTGTTATAATACTGGACAACGCCGAAGGAAGAAAGCGATGTCAGTGACCCCCCCCCCCTTCGACACCATTGAACAAGAGGGGCTGCTAACGTGGGTCAGTCGTCTTTAGCACTGGCAACATTAGTCATTGGATTTTGCTCGACAGATTTGAAGTCCCCTTGAGAGGAAAAGCAGGCCAAGACGGAGCAAATGGATAACTTCAGCAGAGGCAAGGAGTTCTCAACCATTTTTTCATCTGAACATAGCTTCATCAGCTGCAGGCTCCAACATTCCAGCAGTTTACTTAGTCTCTCTATCGAGATTGAATATGTTTTATTTGCGTCACGAGATTGTACAAAAATAGAATTATAAATAAAGAGTCTGCAAAAGGGTAAGTCTTCGCTCATTTCTATCTGGTGTCTTAATTCTTTGTGCTGTCTCAACAGGCCTGGTATAAGTCATTGGTACGTAATAGGTAAATCTGTGAAGGTTGTAGCAGTTACTGTGATGGTACGGCTGCATGGTTATAGAATTATCTCATAAGTAGCGAAATCTTTTTGTAGTGATTAAAATCATGAAAACTCGAGAGTATCACAAATCAGATGAGTCAAATGGTTATGGGTTATTTGATATGTAAGCTGATGCACAAGTCTTCTGACTTTATATTTGATTGGGTGTCTCATACTATTTGGGAGACATATTGCAGTGGTGAACCACAAGGACGCGACGTTTGCTATTTTTATTATAATAAAAATTTAATTTTTCAATAGTCATTTGTAATTTTTGTTTATAATAATTACAGTTATTAATATAAATAAAGAATTATTAAGAATTTTCTATTTATATTAATATTTTAAATAAATTATTTACTTCATTTATAATAACATTTAATATAATTATTACAAATATAAAGCCTTTAATGTATGTATGTATATGTATATATATATATATATATATATATATATATATATATATATATATATATATATATATATATATATATATACATATATATATATATATATATATATATATATATATATATATATATATAATATATATATATATATATATATATATATATATATATATATATATATATATATATATATATATATATACATATATATATATATATATATATATATATATATATATATATATATATATATATATATATATATATATATATACATATATATATATATATATATATATATATATATATATATATATATATATATATATATATATATATATATATATATATATATATATATATACATATATATATATATACATACATATACATATACATACATATAAATATTTATATACATCATATATATATATATATATATATATATATATATGTGTGTGTGTGTGTATTAATAATTTCCTTCTACGGTTATGTTATTTGACTTGTAATTCAATATTGAGGAAATCCTCCGTTCACACAAAACATTCTTACTGATATATTTTTTAAGAATATACATAGGTAATAATTATATATTAATATAGATAATAATTAAAACAATATAAATTTTTTTTTTCATAGCAGTTAATATTTAACATTACAATTTGATTACTTTTTATATATTTATAAACATAAAAATATGAAATAAGCTTCACACGTGCCAATGACTTTTTCTAAAATTAAGATCTAAGTCACCTGTTTCTTTCTTGTTCAAAATCAATATTGTATAGCTCTTCACTATAAGCAGAACATAAAAATGGACTACCTTTTAGATAGTTGAGTATCCCACTCGACTATTTAACTGGAACTGAGAATTATTTTATGCAGATTTAAATAACCCTACATCTAGCTACTACGTACCAATGATTCATACCAGTCATGTTGAGATAACACAGAGAATTAAGACACCAGATACAAATGAATGAAGATTTACCCTTTTGCAAACCTTTTTATTTACAAATCTATTTTTGAACAATCTGGTGACTCAAATAAAATATATTCAATCTCAACATGGAGACGCCGTAAACTACTGGAATGTTGGACCAACTTCCGCTGATGGCGCTATCTTCAGTTGAACAAAATGGTTGAGCATTCCCTGCCTCTGCTGAAAATTCCATTCGCTCCGTCTTGGCCTGCTTTTCCTCTGAAGGGGCCTTCAAATCTGCTGTGCAAAATCTAAAGACTGCTGTTTCCAAGACCAAAGACAACTGACCCGCGTTAGCAATCCCTCTTGTCCAATGGGGTCGAAGGGAGGGGGGCACTGATATCGCCCTCGTCCCTCTGTCAGTCTCCCGCGTTAGCACTGTCCAGCAATGTAACTCATTTTTACACTAGCGTAAAAGATTATTATTTTGCTTAAAAAAGGCCCAAAATGCACAAAATAATACAATAAACTTAATAAAAAATTATCGGAAGATGAAAATAATCAAGTGATTTAAACGAAATATTATGATCCTACATATTTACAAACCGCAAGAACTTTCACCTTAAAAACATTTTACTCTCTGGTAAAGGTCACTATAAGGTTCCGTTTCTTTACAAACTTCAGTTTGGTCCACACACCTCTAGAATTGTATCCAGCCGATTGAGCTAAATCCCTCTGTAGCTTGTCGTACTCTAAACGTTGTTAGCAGCATGCATATTTACGCTCAGACTGTCCCCTAAAATGACAAAATTGGTGACTTATGATACCTTTATTGGTATAGAGATAATTACGATAGAATATGAGGCAATGTGATACACATGACACAGTATTCACAATGTTCTCAATATCCTGAAAATGTGGTAGATACAGATATGACGATTGTAAAGTGTATATCTCTGTGTCTAAAACCTATTATAAGACCTGGTGTCCACATTTCCGAAAACGATATGCTTAGCACTAGATTTACGGATGTTGATCATATACCTATTTTTATTGAAGAGAACCAATTTGACTCATACAAGAAAATTGAAGGTTTTTGCAAAGAAAATAGTTCCAAATTAATTTAAATAAAATGTTTATTATCAAAAAATTCATGGAAAACATTTTTACATATAAATTCTGTTTTTGAAAAATATTTTTCACAAACATTTTTATTACATTTATCACGATGGTTTCTACATCTGTTTCTTTTACATAATTGTTGAACTGACCATTCGTCCGTGCGTCAGTAGCATTAATTTCCGTCATTGGAATGGAAGTGTTCTCGACTTCTTCTCTATATTTACTTTATACTATACTTTATACTTTATATTTACTTTATACAATATTTTTTGCTATATTTATTTATTTTCATATACATTCTTTGAGTCAAATTGGCTAATCGTGAAAATAGTTATACCACATTTGATAATGCGAAATGAAGGGGTCTGCAGGGAAGAGGAATGAAAGTTTACATATATTTTATTACTTAAGTAAAAACCAACGTATTTTTTTTAAAAGTGATATTAAAGTTATATATATATATATATATATATACACAGTAGAACCTCCATAAGTTGACCACCTAAGGGACTGTAACTAAGTGGTCAACATACGGAGGTGGTCAACTTAGGGAATTCTTTAAAAATATTTATTATAGTACAATATTAGAAAAAAGTTAGTAAGCTTTTTTAGTATTTTTTAAGGAAAAATTTAGAAAAAAGGTAGCACTTACTCATTTTTATTTTTACTGAAAATACAGCACATTTTTACAAATTTTGAAAGAATGATTCAATTTTTGTTTGAGTCCTCTTTTTATTCCTTTGGTAACTGCAAAAAGCAATTTCACAGTTTATAAGTCCATTAAGTATTCTTGGGCAATTTTCTGCAGCGAAATCTTTAACTTGCTCCATCATGCGCTTTACATCGTCTTCCTTCAGAGTTGGGTAGTTTTCAGTTTCATCGTCACTTGGATCATCATCCTCTTCGCCGTCCATTTCTCGTACCTTAGAATCCTCGCTGTGCTTAGTCCCAGAGAGTATCTCACTGAAGATTGGGTCTGGTTCAACACATTTTACTAACTCATCATCCATGGTAACATAATCTTCAAAATTAACTCTATCAAAAACTGGCAAGTGAGATAGAGGAAGCTCATCCTCTTGCACCGATGTTGTAGCTGTAACAGATCCAGCTTTCTTGTAGCAGTTCTTAATCGTGGCTTGAGTAACTTTATTCCAAAGAAGAATTAATCCAATGAACAGCATTCAAAGCATTTACTGATGCAACTGTTGATGATGCCAACGCAGAAGGACCACAGGCTTGTGCTTTCGTGATCACCCATTCCAGCAGTTGATCTTTGTAGTGCACTTTGAAGGACTGAATAATGCCTTGATCTAAAGGTTGGGTTTTCGAAGTTGTGTTTGAAGGCAAAAATTTTAGCTTCACATTTGTGAGATTATTCTTTTTTGGGTGGCTGGGGTAGTTATCCACGGTAAGTAGAATAGATCGCTTCTTTTTCCTCATTTCTTCATTCCTCTAACCCACTCTTCGAATAAAGCACTGGTCATCCAAGCGGATTTATTCGCTCTCCCAAAAACAGGAAGTCATCAGGTTTTACATTTTTAAATGCACGGGGTTTTGCGGTTTTGCCGATCACCATAGGCTTCAATTTTTCTCCTGTCATACTAGCACATAGAAGAACAGTAAAACGCTGTTTTGCAAGTTTTCCTCTTTTGCAAGAGTCACCCTTCATTATTAGACTTCTATCAGGCATTGCTTTAAAGAAGAGACCGCATTCATCAGCATTAAAGATGTCCTCATCTTTAAAACCTTTAGAAAACTCTGGGAATTTTTCAATAAACTTCTCAACCACTTCAGCTGAAACCTCATTCGATTCCCCACACAAAACGTTTTGAGAAATATCGTATCGTAATTTGAATTTTTCAAGCCAACCTGCTGACGCTTGGAAGTCGTCAATTTCGAAATCTTTTGCAATTTGTTTTGCTATTTCCTGAAGCATAGGCCCTATATTCTCTCATTAATTGATCTCATCTCTGTAAACCAACGAAATGTGTCTTCATTCCCAGCGTCGAGACAAGTTTTTCTCCTTTTTCTTTGAAGTTCCCCGTTTTCGAAAGAATATCTTTCCAGATAATCTTCCTTGCGTTTTAAAATGTTGCTCACAGTTGTCTTGCTCACACCAAATTTTTCTACTGTCTTTCTTTGGCTGCTGCTTTCCAGAAAATTAAGAACATCCACTTTCTCCTTTAATTTAAGTTCTCTTAGAGCTTTTCTTTTCGCCATTTTTAATAAAAATCGCAAATAAACGACTGGCACTGCCACGACGCGATGTCCAGAAAAAAAGAACAGAATGTGTTTCACATGTGAGAGATACAAGTTGTTTTCCAATTCTGCGTAGTTCGTTTAATGCTATACCGCTACACACATACCCCACTCTCCTGACCGACAGATTTCAGCAATTACAGCCAATCCAAGAAATGAAAGCATGCAAAAGGCTGGAATATCCTTTCTCTTTAACAAAAGGCTAGGTACTCTCTGGTATTTCCCTCCCATAGTACCATACTGTAAGTGAACAATGAATGAAGCACCAAAGTGGGGGGATCGCAAATGTTGTTTAGATAATCCGATTGACTGATAAAGAAATTCCTGGAAACCAGGTGGAGAACAACCGGAGGAAAAATCTAATTCAAGAAAACATCAGTGGTCAAGTTACAGAGAGTAACACCTACTAAAAATTGGTCAACATACAACTTACGGAGGTGGTCAACATTGAGAGGTAAATCGCCATTGAAAATGCTTTGTGACCATTCAAACTAATAAATTTCGGTCAACATAGAGAGGTGGTCAACGTACAGAGGTGGTCAAGTTTGGAGGTTTTACTGTATATATATAGTGATAAAATTTTTAATGAGTCAAATTGGCTCTGTCCGTAAATCTAGTATTAATATCCTTGAAACTGTGGCAGATACAGATGTCACGATTGTAGGGTATATATCTCTGTGTTTAAAACCTATTGTCAGACCTGGTGCTCACATTTCAAAAAATGATATGCTTAAAGGTCGTAGGTAATACCAGTCTTACGTAGACAATGCGACTTACATAAGATTTCTTTATTTTTGTTTGAGGCATATGATCTATCTCACTTAAGGTGGTAGGGAAATGATGAATTATTTAAATATTTTCTGTTCATTATTCTCAAATTTGGGAAAATGTCTTTTCCACTTTGTAAAATATCGATGCGTCCGCGGGTGTCTTTCTTGATGACTGCATACCTCGTTTCTGTACCCGCTAGCCTATTTTTACTGGAGCAGGTATCGCGGGTTCGCTCAAGCCTGTCTTGCCGGCAATTAAATACTGCAGTGACCATATACTGGACTATATATTTATTATTTACAATTATCGAACATATGAAAATTATGTATTATTATAAGAACAACGCATCTCTAGCTGAAACGTCCTGAGGATACGAAAAATGCCAAGCGATCTACATGGGTCTCACTCGGTTTCAGATTTCTCCTCCAAGCATGTCCGTTCTATCCCTTCCAAGCGGGCATCTCCCCCTCTGTTGTTGGCGAGGGCCAGGTTGGAATCCTCCCTCCCCTCCCTTGGTCAGGCCTTCGCCTACATAAGAAAATGCTCATATTCTCTTCCGCAGCTTTCGTGGGCGTGGGTGGCATCCTCCCCCTTCCTGGTGAACTTTCACCCCCCTAGAGTAGTAGCTTTTCTACCCTCATTCGCTGAGTCCGTCTTTGGCCGCCCCTAAAAAATATGCAGGTTTCCATGTAACAAAAGCACGAGTCTTGAGTCTCAACAGCGCTACAGCCTGGTACAGGCCAAGGCTTTCTCTGTCTGCTTCCTCCAAACGGCACGACTTTTTGCAAGGTTTCTCCATCTATTAAAACCCAAGATCTCCAAATCTTTCTCCACACAATCCAACCACCTTGTTGCTGGTCTACCTCTTCTTCTTGTACCCTCAATCTTTGAAAAAGTTAATTTCTAACTGGGTCCAAATCTGATCGTTTGAAAACATGTCCCAGCCATCTAATTCTGTTGGATTTAATAATTCTCAAGATGTTAGGTTGTCTGTATTTAGTATATAATTCATGGTTATATAAATATCTCCATGTATTATTTTCCTTTACTGCTCCAAATATTGACGAAGGATTTTTCTTTCAAAAATAAGTAGCCTATTTTCTTCTGTTCTGTTTTGTTCTGGTTTATTTTTGTATTGATGCAGAGGAGATTAGATTTTATTTGCCTCTTTAAACCAAAATAACACCTATTTGTCATCAAAATTAGGTTTCTAATTTCAGTCTTTATCTCATTTCGACTGGTAATAAGTGTGCCCAAGTATTTAAACTGGGTGACTCCCTCAAAAATATAGTTTCCAATTGTTGTAATGTACTTACAACCTAAACAACAGTGTTCGTAACAAGGGGGAATTACAGAAAGAATATAATACTTTATATTGAGATTCAGACATTTATTCTGCACATTCATTTACAAATAGATCCTTGGTTATCATATATCATAATCATCAATTATTCATGTCTTATATTTACACTATAATTATTACAATTCTATCACACTGTTAAATTATTAAAAGAGGCCTAAGTTATGTGATTGTAAATATTATTTTATCTTTACCTATATTAAAGGCACAGGGGAGCAGGCAGGGGCTTTCCTCATGCGGTGTCGGTCCGGGCGCACGGGACGAGTTGGTGCTGGTGGATCCTTGTCCCACTACTCTCGACTCCCGACTTCGACTCCTCTCCTTCGCTTCGTTTCCAAACTCCTCACCTCGGTTCCAACGCCCTTTTCTTTCTTCCTCTCCAATCGCTTGCTTCCGGGAAATTTTCCCACAACCATATGCCCTTCGTTAGTGCAGGTGGGCTCATTAAAGTAGCCCCTTTTATGCAAGCTGACATTACTTTTTAGCCCCTGCTCCCATAACTCACGGTTACACTTCTGTGCGAGCTTGACCGTTATGCTGCCATTCCGCGATCTATACTTTCTCTGCAGGGGTCCCTAAACTTGACGTGAACAGTTGGAGTAATAACTTCCTCTAGGAAAATCCTCCCACAGCTGTGCATACACGTTCATATCACCGTGGGAAAGTACCTCGGTACACCAATATTAAGCGATTGTACATCATGTATTCTAGGACTCACCACCAAAAACTTAGTTTTTTCATAGTTTACTGCTAAGCCCATGCCCCTAGAAGCACTCTCAAGGGCAATAAATGCCTCAACCACATCCTGTTTTCACTTCTTCTAATAGATGTAATTACTATATATCCTTAGAATACAACGATTCTATGTTTTCCTCAGTACTATCGAATATAATACAATTATAGCAATGCATAAAAAATAGACCATTTTTCCTTAATATGATATATTGGTTGTGAAAATAGTAGTTAAAACAAAGCAGTACTTATTTAAAATGCATAATAAAAACATTTCTTTCTATACAATTTTTCTCTTTTAATAGTTCCGAGACTTATACTATGTTCTAGTTAAAATTAACTTCGCGTTGCAATAAATAGATTATATCTCTTTAAATCTAAAAAGGGTGAATGCTATAAGGTAAATAAATTTACACTGTTTATATATAGAGAAAAAATATTTGGTTAATTTACAACAACGCATATAAAGAGAAAATATTATTAGTTGTGAGCTTATGCTTATTTTGCTTTTCAAGTCATAAAAGCTTTCTTCTCGTTTCCTGATGAGGATACAATGGATTTGTTCTGTAATATTAATGACAGGAACTGAAATACATATATTCCACAATGCAATTACTAATCATATATTTTCTGGAACGCTGGGCATTCTGTCCAGAAAGAAGAAGTCATATCTGAATGTCATTTATTCATACAAAAATGCTCCTTTTTTCAGAAGAATGTGATCTTTGTCAAGGAAAGAATATACTCTATAAATTAGTTTCACCAAACTAACTGCAACTATTCAGATATTCTCACTTCATTTTGTGTTACATAAATAATATTTAAGTTTAGTTTTAATTCAGTCTTGTGTAAAAATTAATTCTATTGCTATGATATGATTATAATAACAAATGTGAGACACACAAACACAAAGTAATATATTTTTGTGTGTGTTAGTTTCACTAAACAAACTAATATTATTAAGATATTAGCTCTTATTTTTGTGTTACATAAATAATATTTGGGTTTGAATTCAAATTTGTATCAAAAAAGTTAACAATTTTTTATTTCTGTGCGATGCGAGACGATTACAAGAGATTATATTTGTGTGTTTATTAGTTTCAACAAACTAACTGAGACGCTTCAGATATTCACTCTTGTTGTTGTCTTACATAAATAACATTTGGACTTAGTTTGAATTCAAAGTTGTATCAAAGTAATTAACAAATTTTATTGTTATGGACGCATGCGTGACACACAATTACAAACAATTTGTTTTTGTGTTTGTTACGTTCACCAAACTGAGACGCTTCAGATATTCACTCTTCTTTTTGTGTTACATAAATAACATTTGGGTTTAGTTTGAATTCTAAGTTGTATCAAAGTAATTAACATTTTTTATTGTTATAACATAAGCTTATAACAGATGTGAGATGAATGATGATAACTCAATATACTTTTGCGTCTAGTGTACCTGTTATAATATTACCAGTAATTTAGATTATATCTTTCATGATGATTTTATTCGTTGAGAGGTATCTTTATAAATAATTATTTAACCATTTTGTTTTTTCTTAGAAAGCATATATGAAAAAGCCTGATTACTTTATACATCTTCAAACAATTACAAAAAATAAAATCTTACAACTTAGTGATACAAATGGTAACACATATTAGATGATTTGAAGAACTACATGGCAAAAATCTCATTTTCAAAACAGGATTTCCGCATACTATAATTCATTTTGCACAAACACAGCATTACATAAATAATTTGAAACTCTCCTTCAAAGAAACCTAATTCAGTTATCTTCAGTTTTCTTAAATTTAACAAACTCAAACCTTATTTTAATAATAATCCTAAATAGCTCAAGCGAGAAATAAAACTTGACTATAAAAGCACCGCCGTTTGATAGAAAATCTATGAGCAAAATGCGATAACTGCAATGTTGCATGGTAATAACAATCAACAAAACAATTTGTTGTGCGAATGTAATTTATTTTGTGTTTTACAAATGTACAACAAACAACCAACAAAACAATGGTAAAAAGTGCGTTGTGCAAATGTAATTTATTTTTTGTTTTACAAATATACAACAAACAATCAATAAAATAGTGTTAACAATGTAATTTATTTTGTTTTTTACAAATATAGATAAAACAATTTGCAAAACAGTGTTAGCAAGTGCGTTGTGCTAATGTAATTTATTTTGCCTTTTACAAATATATAACAAACAATCAACGAAACAGTGTTAACAATTTCGTTGTGCAAATGTAATTTATTTTGTATTTTACAAATATGCAACAAACAATCAACAAAATAATGTTAACAAGTTCGTTATGAAAATGTAATTTATTTTGTGTTTTATAAATATGCAACAAACAATCAACAAAACAGTGTTAACAATTTCGTTGTTCATAAGTAATTTATTTTGTATTTTACAAATATGCAACAAACAATCAGCAAAATAATGTTAAGAAGTTCGTTGTGCAAATGTAATTTATTTTATGTTTTATAAATATGCAACAATCAACAATACAGTGTTACCAATTTCGTTGTGCGACTGTAATTTATTTTTTATTTTACAATTATGCAACAAACAATCAACAAAACAATGTTAGCAAGTTCGTTGTGAAAATGTCATTTATTTTATGTTTTATAAATATATAACAAACAATCAACAAAACAGTAGTAACAAGTTGGTTGTGAAAATGTAACTTATATTTTGTTTTACAAATATACAACAAATTGAAACACAGGTTAAACATAGACTATTAAAACATTTCACAATTATGTAAAAACACCTTAATGCAATGATGATAAATCAAGTTCTAGAAGAAATTATATAGAATTTAACACAAGCTTAATAGCATTTTTATATTTTTAAGAATTTTATATAAATAATTTTCTAAACTTTCTATGCGGTCCCTAGAAACTGTTTCGTGTCACAGGTATTTTATTCTTCTGTATTATTGTCGCGGGTCCTTCTGAATGACTTTCCACATTTCTCTTCCTGCTGTGGTTTTTTCTTAAGTCTTTGTGTCATTTAAAATTTATACTCAACTCCTAGAGAAGAAGTTAGTGGTATTTTATTCCTTGCGCTCGGGATATGTATGGTCCATATTTTAGGTGTTTTATTTATTCTTAAGCTTAATATAAAATGTTTCTTTTTCCGGATGCACAGTTTTTTCCGGTTTCTTTTTTCTGTTATAGGGAATGAACTGATCCAAATTTATCGGATACAAGCAACAACACACATACACATACTGGGTGTTTCAAAAATGACCCGTTTATTTGAAAATCAATAAAAACTAAAAGGACAGTGATAGAAATACATAGTTTATTGCAATATACTTAGGACAATATTAAATTTTTAGGTAGACAAACTTTCATAATTAGTTAAAATATTTCACAAGAGATGACGCTGCAGTCTGAAAAAAATCTAAACTACGATATTTGTGTGTGTACAGATGTACGGATACATGTACAGATATATATATATATATATATATATATATATATATATATATATATATATATATATATATATATATATATATATATACATATACATATATATATATATATATATATATATATATATATATATATATATATATATATATATATATATATATATATATATATATATATATATATATATATATATATATATATATATATATCTGGATGGTTGCAATCATGGCCATATAAATCCCACCGTTTTAGCTAAAGACCTTTATTATGATAAATTTGGAGGACGGGTTCCTTCTTCATCATAAGGACAGGACAAACTGAAGGAGCATCTATATTATCTATAAATATCTAGAAGAATCAGTCTCCTACAGCGTGCATCTCCTTTTTGTTTAGAAATTTCGTAAATTGTCCACTAGGACAATGTACAGTTATAATTGGTTAGACCCCTTCTCTAAAGGGCTTAAACTGTAGCCTTAGTGGTCAATTTAGGTTAGGGGCTAAAAAGGGGAATACAAAAGCACACGGGAATTTTTAGCCCTTGACTTCAGATTTGAAAACACTTGAGAATTTTCCTTACACACACACACACATATATATATGCAGTATAACAAAGGGAATGAAATATTACACTCATTTAGAGTGGGGTATAACATACGACCTTTGCGTGTTTTGCACGACGCTCTAACCAACAGAAGTAACGAGCCTCTACAGAAGTGGGATAAAATTCGATAGGTTATACCAAAATCTTCTATAGAGGGTGAAGTTGTTGGTCTTCATGTATCTCAACTGTTAAAATATCTTGAAAAAAATAGTATGCTAAAAATATAAATAAATATAGTAAGTTTTAAAAAATCTTAACGTACCAACGTATCAAGAAATAGTATGCAAAGTGGAAATGAGGGATTCGTCAAATTTCCCGAAGTAGAAGAAACATACTGATTGGACAATAAAAACTATTGCTAGAAACAAATAGTTTTAATCGAATTTGCATTTAATAAATTAAATTAATAAATATTAATTCGAAATAAGAAAAAAATGCTTTGTTAAGTTTTACATGTGCCACAATAAATCTCTACAAATTTCGTGACTATAATTTATACTGTTTAAGAAAAATTATGTTTACTTACAACCACACGAAGCATTTTAATTTTAACTATTATACAGAACTATATCATTTTACGTTCACCTCCGAAAGAAAAATTATGCAACAAAAGCGTGTAATGAAAGTGAGTCGTATGTGAGATTTAATAAGTGCCAATAATCTCGCCAAATATAACTCTAATTCATCAAATTTGGCGTTATAATTACTTAATGCCGCTTTCTGCGAAGTAAATGTAATATAATGTATGAGAGAATCCAGTCGAATAAATATAATGAAAAAAGATAGATATAAAAAGTACATGTTTACATAAAAAATTGTATTTAATATTTTAGTTGATATTCTTTGATATAATCATAATCGACTAAAACCTTTTTTTAATCCTATATAAGTTATATAAACTGAAGTGAGCAGTAAAGTTATATACACGCTTAAAACAATAAAAGTTTCCTGTTAACTATTCAACAGTTATTAAAACTCTAATTTATATAAATGTTCAATATATTTATAAAATCTTATAAGTAGTCAATGATTCTAGTCTACAGATACATATTAAACATATTAAATTTTTTATAAACATCAACAAAAATATAATTGATGATGCTAATCCCTTTTAAATTAAAAGAAAATTATTCTTAGAGACTCTTTTTAAAGGAATTTTTAGAAAATTCTATTCAGTTTATTTTAAGCTCTTCAAATATTTATCATAAAAAACTGTAAACTAGTATTAAAAAGCTATTATTAGATAGCTATTTTTCTGTCAGTGGAATATATAAGAAAAAAACTTTTCGTATTAAAGCATTATTAAGATAAAAATTATTACACTTGCAATTAAAATTTTTGTTAATGTTTGTACTTAGAAATTGAATTTCTCATATTTAATGATTCGATTAAACATGTTATTTCGATACTTTTATCTTAATCAAATACGTTGTTTGAGTATTATGCTTCCGTTGAATATCATATTACTAACATAAACACTTGAACCTGTGTATTTAGCTATCTAACTCTAACTCTCTCTCTCTCTCTCTCTTGCATATATATATATATATATATATATATAGAAAGAATTCGTCTTATCTCTAGCTGTGGAGAAGGCTTTATATCCGAAAAGTGCCAAAACATTATAACCACCCCTACATTTTGCAATGAACTCGCTTGGATGACGTGGAAGGCACGTGGTCAGGTGGAAGTGGTATTTAACTGCTTCTGGAGAGTCTGACAAATCATTCTTTTACTTACTTCTGTGTATGATGGAAAAGGCTGCGGATCTAAACGATTTTGAAAGAGGGCAGATTGTAATGGCTCGAAAGATCGGAACAAGTATATCCCAAACTGCATGACTCACGGGTTAATTGTTTGCAATCTACAGTTGCTTGTTAAGTCTATCTTCTTCGGGTACTATGCAATTGTATTATTTTCATTTGTCAATTTGAAGAGATCATATTATTTTTATTTTTTATTTCAAGGTCATTGTAATATCATTTCTTTTTCCACTTCTTCATTTGTTATTTATTATCAGAAAGTCATCAGTAAATGGAAAATAACTTATGGATCTAAGTGGTCCCGAGGGACAGCATAGAAGATCCATTATTCAGGAAAGACATAAAACTTTTATAATGTTCGGAAGGAATTCACTTTAGCATTGAGGAAAGAGCAATAGGTGATACTGTTTAGACTTCTTTTCTCAAATACAATGAACTTGTAATTTTCCCAGTTGTAATTTTAAAGATATTGACTTTATTTCTTGTTCCAAGCGGAAACTGTAATAGAATTTATTTATCTATTTCTAATGGTTGGTTGTTCTTTGTTAATTGTTATCAAAAGCTCCGTTATAAATGGAAAAACAACTGTTCTAAAGGTATCAGCTTTCTTTTGATAATTTTGTTTTATCTGTATGTTAATGAAACTTTTTGTTCGTTGTGTTGAAGCTTATAATAAAAAATCATTCGTTTTTCTAGGGGTCATCAAAATGTTTCACTAGGCTCTGGGGGTTAGTGGACCACAATTTGACAACTTCTTACCTAGACTATCTTCCTAATGTTCTATGCAATTGTATTGTTTTCATTTGTCTTTTCGAAGAGATCATGCTATCTTTATTTCTTATTTAAAGGTCACTGTAATAGCATTTCTTTTTCTACTTCTTCATTTGTTATTCATTATCAAAAGATCATAAGTAAATGGAAAATAACTTATGGATCTGAGTGGTCCTCAGGGACAACAAAGGAGGTCCGTTATTCAGGAAAGACATAAAAAATTTTATAACGTTCTGAAGGAATTTACTTTAGCATTGTGGAAAGAACAATAAGTGATACTGTTTAGACTTCTTTTCTCAAATACTATGAACTTGTACTACTCCCAGTTGTAATTTTGAAGATCTGTGGACTTTATTTCTTGTTCCAAGTGGAAACTGTAATAGAATTTATTTATCTATTTCTATCTTTGTTAATAGTTATCAGAAGCTCCCTTTTAAACGAAAAATTAACTTTTCAAAAGGGATCGATTTTCTTTTGATCTTTTTTCTTTCGATCAATTTTGTTTGATCTGAATGTTAATGAAAATGTTAGTTAGTTGTGTTGCAACTTATAATAAAAAATCATTCGTTTTTCTGGGGGGGGGCATCAAAATGCTTCACTAACCTCTGGTGGTTCGTGGACCTACTGTTTAAAGCCGATTCCGAACGGCTACGAACATCCATGCCTCAGTGGGACTCGAACCCACGAACTCCGGTTCCGAAGGTCAGTGCAATAACCATTCGGCCATCGTTCTCTAGACTATCTTCCTCGGGTACTATGTAATGGTATTATTTTCATTTGTCAATTTGAAGAGATCATGTTATCTTTATTTTTTTTATTTCAAGGTCATTGTAATAGCATTTCTTTTTCTACTTCTTCATTTGTTACTTATTATCAGAAGATCATCAGTAAATGGAAAATAACTTATGGATCTGAGTGGTCCTCAGGGACAGCAAAGAATGTCAGTTATACAGGAAAGACATAAAACTTTTATAACGTTTTGAAGAAATTTACTTTTGCATTGTGGAAAAAAACAATAGGGGATATTGTTTAGACTTCTTTTCTCAAATACGATGAACTTGTAATTTTCCCAGTTGTAATTTTGAAGATATCATATTGATTTTATTTCTTGTTCCAAGCGGAAACTGTAATAGAATTTATTTATCTATTTCTATCTTTGTTAATTGTTATCAGACGCTCCCTTTTAAACGAAAAACCAACTGTTCTAATTTGATCAACTTTCTTCTTAATGACGTCATAAACCATCTGTTTCACTTATCTTATAGAGTTAATACTGTAACTTAACACGAGAATTTTTCTCATTTTCTAAGTGTCTAATTATAATATAAAATTACATCTATTTTCCTAGCATTTAATTTATATTCCTACTTTCGCTAGAAATTATACTTTTATTGTTATGTCTGCCTGTGTTAATTAAGGTATTCCCTGTAATGGGAATTCTTACCAACCATTTTCACAAAGGAAAGTATTTTTAAATAGTTCATATTCATTTTGCTACAATAGAACTAACGAAAGCATTCGGTCGTGTAGCCACTGGAAAAACAGGGAAATATTTAAAGGTCATGTTAAATGAATTTTAAGATGAGTGTAATTAAATTTCCATTATCATTAATCAACTCCTAAACTTCAAAGTTAAGAGTAAAAAATAGCACAACAATGTTTTCTATTAAGAGAGAGTTTTTGCACACATAATTATAGAATGTAGTATTAATTATAGAAAATATTTTTTAAATTGCTTCTGCAGTTCTTTTGTCAAAATAGCTAGATGCTTATTTATTAAATTCAAATGAATTTTAACGAAAATATTTTAATTGCATTTAAATAACTTAGCAGGATAGAACACGAATGTTTAGCCTTAAATTCTGACATACGATAAAAGTCTTCTGAATGACTAATTCATAGACTCCAAGCAAACCATACAGCTTGTTTCATAAGAGAATGTCGATCATAACTTCGTCAATAGTTAACGCATAGATACCGGCTTAATTGCACGTGTTATTCAAACATTAGAGAAGAATGCTTTATGGTTATATTCTTTATTCATTTTTTTTGCTGTGTTTAAATCAACAATTCTAAAATGAGTGCGCATTCCCGTTTTGAGGCAGTGTTTCTGTGTAACTGTCCAAAAGAACCAAAAATGTCTTGTGCAGTTGCAACCCGGTACATGAAAAAATCGGAGTTGTTAGTCAAGAATATGGATAGCAAGTTATAAAGCGATACAAAATGTTGACGACCTACCGGAACGGGGTAAATGCCACTCAACGTCAAAATCGAATGATAAAGTGATTCTTGTATAATCAGTAATAATGGGGACAGGAAAACTTATTAGGCGAAATGCATTTCAGTTTAATATGTATGCTACACCGTACAAATGTATTTTTAACTAATTCGCTTGTATTTTCATAGAAATAGACGACACGTTCTTATGGAACAAACTGTATATGAATCATTTTTTTTTAATCTCCTAATTTTTAAATTCGGATATCCCTAAAATGCATTTTCATATTAATTTGAAACTATCCTCCGATTTTTGCCAAGGAAAAAAAATCTATATGACTATCTATTGTAAGAAGTCGGCAGGAGAGTTACTAAAAATATCCTCTCACAGAGGATATAAATGAATCTTTTGTTGTGATGAGAGATATCATAAACTGCTATTACAAACCAAGTAAATTATAAAATTTCAGAAAGTCAATATCCAATTCTAAACTTATATTATCACATCTAATATAATTTGTAACAAAACAGGAAATTTATCACACCTAAATTGAAAAAGTAAAGGCATTGAAAAACATTTTTCGAGTAATAGTTCAAAATTGGAAAATGGGAAGTCCAAAGTATAAATGTCTGACAGCATTGAAACTTATATTTATGTAATATAATGTCATATATAAAAATTTGTGTAAAAGTCTGCAAAAGTAATTTTTAAAGGCCCTTAGATGGCTCGAATTTAGGTAATTTTTTAATATTATATCTCACTTAGAGTACAGATGAATTTCAAGAGTCAGACAATTTTACAGTTTAGTTTCATTTTATGATAAAATATGGAAATATTTTTGAGCAATATTTTTTTATAAACTTATAAAAGCATTTCTAATACAGTCTCCCAAATAAATTCCGAATATCTCGAAGGGGCACACACAAAATAATAATACAGAAATGTTTTTCCTTTTTAAAATGAATTTTAAAGTTAGCATTAGCGTATATGTAAAATAATTGCTTAAGTAGAAGTAATGTTTAAATAAAAAATCAGAAGATACAATGACATGCAAAGATTGTATTGATTGACAAGTTCACATATTTTTTATTTTACCTTCTGATTTTTTTTATTTAAACATTAATTCAGCGTAAACAATTATTTTACATATTTTCTAATGCTAACTTAACTAAATTCATTTTAAAAAGAAAACCCTTTCTGTATTATTATTTTGTGTGGACCCGTCGAGATATTCGGAAATTTTTTTGGGGGGCTGTACATCAGTCATCCATAATCTAGTCATATAATAATTTCAAATTCTTTAGGTTTATGTAATTATAAGACGTAGAAATTATTTTTTATAGCATAATCTATTAGATCTTTATTATAACTTGTCATTTAATGTCATTTAAAAAACTTTCTTTTCACTTACTTCAGTAATGTTATGGAAAGGCTGCCACACACCTAACAGCCAGTACATTATGGCCACCTTATTAATAACATATAGGATCACCTGTAGCCCTCAAAAACCTCCAGCACCCGGTGTTGGCATTGACTTCACACGGTGCTTATAGGTAGTCTGAGATAAATGGTACCAAGTACACACCAAATGGCCTTACAAATTCCGTACATAGCGAGGAGGTAGCGTTTTAGCAAGTTGTGACCCAGGTGGTACTCGAAATGCTCTATTGGATTAATATCAGGTGAATTTGTAGACCAAGGCATGACTTTAATGTCACTGGAATGCTCCTTATATTAAACAGTGACAATTAGACTCTTATTTTATGGAGATTATGAGTACTAATGGGCTCCATGAAAAGATTATCTACACCATAATACTCCCTCCATCGACTTGTCTCCGTCCAAATGTGAATCCATGAACCAGGGTTTCCTTTGGAAATCGGTGTATTCACACACGTTCGTCGATGTGATAGACCAGAAAACGTGATTGTCGGGCCATGCAACTTTCTTCCATTCTTGTAATGTCCCGTTCCAATGTTTCATGAACATTGCAGACGCAGTTGCCGATGACGTGCTGTTAGTGGAGGGATATGCTTCGGTCTCCGGCTGCCTAAGACCCATACGCTGCAATGTACGCTCTACAGTGTGTTAAGAAATACTGATTCTGTTGTCACTGTTGTAGCTGGTGGGGATTTCGACTATTGTAGCTCTTAGGTCAAGGCTAATAATGCGTAGCAATCTCCGCTCTCCTCTGGAATCAATGCGCCGTTGAAGACACACAGCTGTCCGGCGACTTGTTGTTTCACCATCCACACACCAGTTTTGATACGTGGTCACAACAACTGCTTGTGAACAGCCCACTAAACACGCCGTTTCTGATATTGATATTTAATAGGGTAAAACTCAGCCACTCGCACATTATGCTGCATTTCTCAAAAGAACTACGAAACTTGTGGCAGCTAGAATGGAAGAATGATTCTACGGAAATTCCCTGTTTCAGTTCCTGCCAAAGGTTTCTAGCAAAAAACTGGCTTATCTGCAATAAACGTTCTACTAAGGGGTCACGGCCCATTCCCAGCTTATCTTGCAATATTTCATCTAGCACCCTAGGCCCAATGTGTTTGAGAAGAGGAAGGAACGGCAATGTACTATTGGTGCTATTGCCCACTCACCCAGTCGATGCCCTCACGCTCACCAAGACCAGACCATTGTAATCTGTGGGCAGAGTAGATGAACTCATAGTTTTTTTTCTCTTTTTATGCAATTTGTAATTCTTATTGTTTATTTTTAAAAATAGTTAATTTCTATGGTTAGGCCCATTCTCGGCAATTTGTGTTTCCGGGGTTGCGGTCAATGCCTACACCGCCCGTACGGGAGATTGGCTGCAACCCGCAGGGTGCTACATGATATTGATATTTCCATTTGCCGAACCATAACCATTTTACCTTTATCGAAACCCGATAAGTCAGCTTCTTTTCCCATTATGTCGCTAATCGAGCTATGTTTGAAAAGACAATGCATAACCGCTTTATATGCTTCAACATCAGTCTTGCACGCCCATTGGTTTCATTCCCAGGTGAGCCCATTGTTAGAAATGGAGGGTGATCATAAGATAATGGCTGATTGATATATATTTATAAATACACATCAGTTAGTGCAATTTCATTTGGTGAAAAGTTGCTTGGATTTTGCATCCCTCTGGTGGCTTTCTTTGTTTGTAGCTTCCAACAGTGATTGTGTAATATAGAGTTCTATTAAAAACACACTGTAATGAAATATTGCAGTATATTCTTCCTGACAGTAATATATTATTATTTTAAAATCATATCACAGGGTTACTGCACAGGGTTCTTGTCTCAGTACTAAACTAAGTTTTATTGATTTTTCTGTATAATTTACATAAACATTTTTTGTCTCTGTCCATAATTACTAAAATAATTTTTACTTTTGATTGCAATTTTAAAAGTCATTCGATTGAGTTACTTCAAAATAGATCGTTTTTGAACATAAAAAAATAATTATTCAATTATGACCGTGAATATACCTCACTGTTATTAAAATAATCAGAAAAAAAATCTAACGGATTAAAAATTAATTGAAATTTTAATTGATTTATTAAGAAGGAAAGACTTTAATATTAGATGGAGAGTATACTAAGCGTAGATGAACTCACTCTGGTGTAAGAAATTTAATTTTTATTTTTCTTAACTAAACCACCTTGATTCACTTTCAGAGCAGTGATTTTTTATTTCTACCATTTTTGTTGCTTGTCTGTCACTTATAAATAGTGATTTATATCTTCAATGACAATTTATAATTTATTTTCATAAAAGGAAAGATCTATCTATCTATCTATCTATATATATATATATATATATATATATATATATATATATACACACACACACACACACACACATATATATATATATATATATATATAAAAGGCTTCTTATTATTTCTATAAAGTCTGGAAGACAGCAATTAATGAAATTATTTTAAAACAACGAAAGAAAAATAATGCATACTATTTCTATGAAAAAAATTATTTACTGTGCATTAAAGTTCTTTTTAGCTGTTAAAAGCTTAAAATTTTAATTAAAAATTACCTCAGCGTAACGATAGAAGTCTAGTGAAAACTATAAGAGTTAACTGGAAATAAGAGAGATAAACTACATCTGATTAGGTTTTTTGACACGCGGACACTGCGAGAATATTCGAAATTTATAAACAGAATGATTTTGTCAGTTAAGATACAGTTTTTTTATCAAATTCCTCATCTTAAATAAGCGATTACTAGCACTGCTGAAGAAAGTATATGCGAAGTTTAAGTGTCTGGAGTGCAGAAAGAGACTAGATAATATACTTGTTCTAATGTTGTAAGTAAAACATAAAAAACGAAGCTGGTGAAGAGGATCATCCAGTTTATCCAGCTATTAAATCGTAAAATTTAAGTTACTGATTTTAAAAAAATCAAACTATGGTAATCTACCAAGCGCAAAGATAAAATTTGTAAAGGCTACCTGAAAGACTTTGCTTCTCAAAAGAAATTGAGAAATGGACTTCGCTTATGTGGAGACAAAGGTGTTGTTTCCCCCGGCATCACGATGTCTAGACTTTTATGCACTACAGTAGAGAAACAACACGTCAGACAACCGGTCGCCCAGACTGACAACCAGAAAGGTAATCGTCGGTATCCCAAGGGAATGCCACGTCGTTGGATCTTTCGCCGACACGAAATTCCCGAGACTCCCGGTTTGGGGGCCGGGGATTGTCTAGCCCAGACCAATCCAGTTGGTTGTTAGTGAGATCATCGCCAGATGATCCAATGATGAAATTGTGGGTGAAACCCCCTCTCTTAGAGGACCCTCCCCTAAAAGGAGACCAGATGAGATTTTTTAAAGAAGTAATTAGATAGCTAGCAACAAGTTAATTCGAAAGTTTCCTTGACCTGTCTGTCTATCGAAGAGTTTCCTTAGTGATAATCTCACTTTGGGATCACTTCTATTGAGAGTTAGCTAGAGTCAGCTAATTCAAAGGTCTTCTTGACTAGTCTCTCCATCGGAGAGTTTTTCTTAGAGAAAATTTCACCTTGGGATATATGTCTTTCTGAGATTGATAACGATACCCTGTGCCTTGGGTTTTCTTTTAATTCGATCTTCTTCAGGATTGAACGTGTATTCCTCATAGGAATTCTGACTTTGTTTTTATCTTCTTTGAAGATACCAATTGCTACTTGAAACACTCTCGTCTAAGTGAGTGTACTGTCTACATAATTACTACCGAGAACTTTTAAGCGAAGCTACTGAATTGTTTGTTATCTTCCATCGGTTACTAAATCATTCGGGTGGGACCTTATGTGTACATCTCTATTCAGGCCTACGTCTATTGTATCTCATACTTGTGAAATGAAATTGTATTTGGTGTATATAGAAATATGTATATAGCTGCAAGGTGTAAATAAATCATTTAATCAAGAAACACCTGCTTCTTCATTGTGTCACCTAAAACA
>CM063509.1:122140436-122170436 GCA_032207245.1 Pardosa pseudoannulata | reverse complement strand
TAATCATTACCAAAATTTTGAGTTAACATCTAACAAATATTAAGATTTAGTATAGTTTAAATAATAGTAAATTTAAAAAAGGACTCATATAGAACACTTATTTTTTGCCTGCATATTTAATCATGTGTGATGTTTGAGGTTATTTCATCGTTACTTTCAGTGTTTAAATATAAATCCATTATTTGAGAAACTTTCAAAAATATTTCATTCCCGTGAAAGATGCACATTTAAATGTATTCCGTGTAATTTTTTCATCGCACTTTAATGACTAATGATGTATATTTTTTGCCGATAAGAAACTTATTCTTTGATTTTGGTTTATAGTTCTCTTTTTGCTTTTCATATATATGAAGAAATGCATTTTTACAGAAATGAGTCAAAATAAATTTTATTCTTTAAAATAATTAAAATTAAAACCCTTATATGTCGGCCATTTTTGACCACTTCATGTCATAGTATAATAGTATATAAGAGTTCATATAAGAGTTATAAAATATGGTATCACAACATAAATTTAAATCTTAACTACTAAAAATATTTGATACAGAGTGTCCGAAATATGGTTGATCTAAGCCATTATATTTAACTTTTCAATTTCTTTCTACGAATATATTTTCTAGATAAAAATTTCAGCATTTATTATCCAGTTGTCTTTTGTATTACTGATTGTCAAAAAACCACATAATCTCCCATTCCTGAAATCCATGAATGCTGCTCTTTCTTCAAATTACTGTGCCTATTATTTTCTAGAACTCTTTTTAAGTATATAATGCTTACACCAAATATTGCTTAATTTAGCCAAACGTAGTATAAGACGGCAAAAGGCAATACTGATCAGCAGGGATGTAAAATATAAAACAAAGAACATATTAAATAAGGAGGGGTTAGGATCTTATTAACTGGACTCTAAATTTGTATTTTTTTAAAGTATCCGTCTACGTTGAAAACGTCATTTTTTGGCAAAAATTACAATTTATTTTTATTTCTCTATTGTAAAATTTCAACTTTTAGGCTTCTAAATCTTTTTTTGTTTTGTCTCTACGGTATTTTAAAGAAAAGTTATATCTGTTTAAACATCAGTGACAGCTATAAAACAAAACAGAAGTAGCGATTTCGGTACTGGAAGTTGTGATTTTAATGAGAATTTTTTGGATAGAACTTTTTAAATTTTCATGAAGATTAGTTTAAACATTTTTCTAGTATTTTTAATAATTAGCAACTTGGCGATTAGAAAGTTTTGAAGCAAGAAAGTGTGAGGAAATTTAAATATGCATTTTAATTTTTTAATAGTTAAAGTTGCTTTCATAAACTTCAATTCGTTTTTCTCAGAACGGTATTTTTAATAAAATGTTGAAACTTGAAATGTGATTTCTCAAAAAGTTCTTAAAATATTTTGTTGAAAATTATTATGAATGCTTTTGATAGTATTTACTAGTAAATGACCTAAAAGCTTTAAATTTGGATAATTTTTAATTATGTTACACTCATAGTTAGATATAAAGGTAATGAAAATTCGTTAAAAATTGAATGTGTATGATTTTGAAAGACCAAAATTTTTTATGAAATGTAAATTAAGCAAAGATTTTAGGTGATTCACTGGTCCAGTGTATAAGAAATGTGTAAAATATTGAAAAATATTGAAATAATTTAATTTATTAAAAAATTAGATCTTTCGAAAAAAAACCCGATTATTTTACTAAATTTTCTTTATTTATTAGAAATTTTATAAAAACTTTCAAGGAATGAATCTTTTAAGTGCAATTCTCTATGATAATATAAAAAATAAATCTAAAAATGTAAAAACATGAACTAATTTCTACGTTTAAAGAAAAAAGTTCTCCGAACGTAGACGGATACCTTAAATATTGTATAATACCTATACAACATGGTAAATTAGAATGCTATATGCTATCTGGATACCTTATATGTACTTTTACAGTTTTGTACAGTACCTATGCATCATGCTAAGTTAGACTATCACATGCTACCTGAATCCTACATTTGTATCTTTTAAATTGTGTATAATACCCTACATGATAATATGCCCTATATGTTACAGGGTGATGTAGAATGTTACAAGGTACTTGGACTCTACACATTTGAAATGTTTGAATTTTATGTAAGACACGTGCACTAAAGGAGAACCACAAAAGAAAAAAATGTTTGTATGTAACAGCTACATATTTTAGTATCAATTTGTAAATGTAGACATAAAAACAAAAATATAGATCTAACTAAAGTAGCTAATTCAATCATTTCTTACTATTTGTTAGAGTTTCCTGGGCAATCTCTAGAATGTGTGATTTTTCTCTTGAAGGTTCTGGTTAAAAGCCTTAGATAACGATAGATTTATTATAAATGAGAATGCCATACATAATGGAAGAATGTGCATACCGTTAAAATGAAAATTCCACATCATTAATGTATTTTGTCATTTTAAAATAGTGTTGGAATTTCTATGACTTAGAAATTATGCTATCCTTTTCTGAGCTATTAATGTAATATATCTTAAAGTCAGTCTCAATGAATATTCTTAAATACCACAATTATTTTAAAATATATTTAAAATAGTGTTTAAAGTGATAAAAATTTCGGTTTAAAATTTCTGATATTGATTTAAATTTTTTCGGCTTAAAATTTTAAGTAAATGGACTCTGGTTTAAATGGTGTTTGACACCAGAATTTTAATGGGTGCAAGTAAAACAGAAGGACACCGTTTTAAGTGTATATAGATAGTATTTAGAAATATAAAATTTTTTAGTAGGATGGTTATTTAGTACAAATAGTTAATGAATTCAAATATCTAAGTGCTTAAATTAATGATCAGAATGAAATGCATCTTGAAATGACAGCAAGAACAACTGCAAGAAAGAGCTGCTATTACGTATTTCAAAAATTACTATAATCTTATTTAAATAGAAAGCTTAATATTTTAGTATAAAGAGTCTTCATGCGGCCAGTTGCTTTATATGGTTCTGAAACATGAACACTGAGAAATTGTGATGAAGAGATGTTGTGAATACGGGAGAGAAAGATATAAAGGTTTTGGAGCGCTATGTGTAAATGCCGAATGGGAAATTAGAACAAATAGACAAATATCTCAAATCAACAAAATGTTAGATATGGTGACTGAGATAAGAAAAAGGAGTGGAGTCCAATGGTTGGGTCATGTGTAGAGAATGGAGCCTAGAAGAACAAATAGAGATATATTTGAAATCTACGAAAGTTTAGATACTGTCACTGAGATAAAAAAAAAAGGAATGGAGTCCAATGGCTAGCTCATGTAGACAGGATGGAGCCTAGAAGAAAAAATAGAGATATATTTGAAATCTACGAAATGTTAGATACTGCCATTGATATAAAAATAAGGAATGGAGTCCAATGGCTAGGTTATGTGGAGAGGATGGAGCCTAGAAGAACAGATAGAGAAAAACTTGAAAACCAGCCAACCAGCCTTAAGTCTGGCAGTATTTAAAATGCTAGAAATATATGGTAGTACTTAAAATCTACCCAAAACAGATGGATACACAAAGGAACGAAACCTACTTTACATCTCAAAAATATTTACTGTAACCAATATTAACGCTGCAGGTGTCAGTGAGATGACACTAATTAAACTCTACTCAGACTAGATGGATACGCCGAGAAAATAAAACTAATTTGAATCTCTAAAATTTTTACTGTAACCACTATAAAAGCTGCAGGTGTCAGCCGGATGTTAGTACTTCAAATCTAATCAGGATAGATGGATAGACGGTAAAACGAAACTTATTTTTGAATGTCAAAAAGACTTACTATAACCAGCATTAAGATTACAGGGGTCATCCAGATAGTAGTACTTAAAATCTACTCGGAATAACTGGATATAACGAGAAACGAAACCTATATTGAATCTCAAAAAGTGTCACTGTAACCAAGATTAAAGCTGCAAATATCAGCCAGTTGGTAGTACTTAAAATATACTTATACTAGAGGAATACACTGGTAAACGAAACCTATTTTGAATATTGAAGAGAATGTACAAATGATAATGCTAATGACACATCCTACATTATATAAATAAGATATTTTTTTATAAAATATGTTCAAAGAAATCTTCTGGTGTTCACGTCAGATTTCTTTTTGTTGTTATTGAAATCAAGGGATAATGTTTTAAACATTTGAATGTAAAATTTTCTTTTTGTGTGAATCTCTTCAAATTCCGTAGAAGTAACAAAAATGTAATAAGATACCTTACACTTACTATAGAATTTTTTTCATGACTTTGCCGCGAGACCTTCTGAAAATTAACACATTGTATGCAGGACACGTACTAGTACGTTTTCTGAAGATTGATACTTGAACGCGGGACACGTACTAGTACGGGTTAGTGTAACAACATGGTTTGTTTGCGGTTACAAAAATAAAGGTATATACAGGAAAACGAAGCCGAATTTTTCTGTCTACTACATAGATTCTGGAAAAATTTAGACAAATAAAAACTAGTTTTTACATCCGTCGATGCTGAACCACAGAACGGGAAAAATTAAAACTATGTACTACTATTTCTATTTGATTTTTCAGATTTACAATAACTATTATAAATTTATCTACTAAAAAATATATTTTTTGTTTCCAAAAATCTTATGGTTGTTATTTATATACTTCTATTTATATATTTGTTTATATATTTCAATATAAAATACCAAAAGTTGGTTAAAAAATTAAATAATTTTCGATCTATTGAGATTTGACTGAATAACTAAATTTACTAGCGAAACGCCCGCTCCTGGTACAATTCCGCTGCGAAATGCACACAATGTGTTAAGTATTGAATATATGAAAGGAGTTCACAACTAAATTTCATTTAAAATTAGAGCTATTGAGTTTTATACTGCCTGAGTCTTTATTTATTCATGGAAATTTAAATTAATATTATGGAAATTCTTAAAAAAAGTGTATTTTCTAACATATGAATATGCATTGGTATGAAATAACATTTCAATAAACATGACAAATAATTTTATTTTGGAAAGAAAAAATGGATTTGGTTTATTCTGGTTGTGAAACCCTCATACATAGGTCTCATAAGAATATTTTTATATAAGCTTATTTCAAGTTAAGTCTTATTTTATAAAAGTGTAAAAATAGATAAAATTTGAAACTTTATGTTGAAATTCCCTTAATAAAATAAACATTTAGTTTTAAAGTGTGATAGATTATTATATATTTTGAAAAACAAAAAATGAAATTGTTTATAAAAGTACAGTCTCATGTTCAAATTTAACTTAAATTTCCTTACATATTTCACATGTCTGGAGAACAGTTTCATGGGACAAATAGTCATTTAATAATTTTGTGATATGTATGAAATGTCAATTTTACTGTGTTTATGAAAAAATACTTATTTTTGCAGTGACGTCAAATTTAAGAGGACCTTATTTAAATGGTATGTATTAAAATGAAAAGTAGAATTCATTAGGAGATAAAATTTTTTTTGTAAAACATTTTTTCAAGAAAATATAAGAATCTTAGTAGTTTATTAAGTTATTTAAAAATGCCTTAGTATTTGCCTAGGAGAGAAATGCTATTTTTTGAAAGGGAAGTAATATGGGATTTAATTTTAGTGTCATGAAAAAATACCAGTAAAAGAAAGATTTTGCAAGTTTTTTCATTGATGTTATTGCATGCGTAAAGAAGAGGATTGCACTAAAGAATGTCTTGGCATCTACTTGTCATGTTTTTAAGCAAATATATAGTTGTAATTCCACTGCTGCTGGGCTGTAGATGCTTAGATGATGCTTAGTAGAAGACTTTCAACTACTTTAGTAGACCACTATAAAAGATACAACATGATTAACTGCCTGGTTGGTTAATCTCCGATTAATTGTATCTCTACGAGCTGCTGGGCTGTAGATGCTTTGTTGATGCTTAGTTGAAGATTTTCAACTACTTTAGTAAACCACAATAAAAGAAACAACACGATTAACTGCCTTTCTGGTTACTCTCCGATAAATTGTGTCTCTACGAGCTGCTGGGCTGTAGATGCTTAGTTGATGCTTAGTAGAAGATTTTCAACTACTTTCGTAAACCACAATAAAAGATACAGCACGATTAACTGCCTGGTTCGTTACTCTCCTGTAAATTGTGTCTCTATGAGTAACTTTATGGCTTGTACGGGGATAATGTTATTATGGATAACGAATACATTCTGTATGGTAGGACATTTCGTGGAATTTCCCGGGACCTGGGGTTCTAACAAGCGACAGGATGACTCTTTTTCATATTTCCCTTTTTAATTTCACTTTCTTTTTGCAAATACAAATTGTTACATTTTCCTTTGTTATTTCATTTTCTCTTTGCAAATTTCAATTCTTATATTTTATTTATTTTAATTTTCTTTTCTTTTCTGTACGTCGATTATTTTCTGCGGTTGTAAATCAAAAAATCATTTAAAAATAAAGTCGGTATGGATTTCTCTTCTGAGAATTTTTTTTCTATTATACATTATTACATATCAAGAATCCTTTGGCAATATTTTTGCCGAATCAGAATATTCATGCATGACATTACATTAGAAACATTTTTCCTGAATTTTTTACGTAATAGTGTATTTTTTATTAAAGTGCGCTTGTACTAGAATCCTTTTGTTGTATTATATTACATTTAATATAATATAGCACTGTAAAAATTAAACACTAACCTTTTTTATTGCAACATAAAAGTCCAAACGAGAAGAAAAAGAATTAGTTTTGTATATAAAAAAATATGGTTCTATAAAAATCATTTTGTCCTGACGTTTATCTTTCTAAGTCACGACAAGAGAACTGTTTATTTCTGAGTCTTAGAGTAATGACTTTGTTTCGGGAAAAACAATAATTTTGAAAAATAAAGAACTCCTTGACTGCCTTTGCTATAACAATAAAAGGAAATTCATTTCTTCCAAAAACAGTTGGGAATGAAACAATATTATATTAATGTGCTGAAAGAATATAATTCTTTTATATCTAGATATTACCTAATTTGATAAAGTTCTAGATCTATATTGATTCTGCAGATATTAAACATACACATAGCTACGCAGATGCATTTTTATATTATTGCTAAATATACTATGATAAGAATAATAATCACATTACTTTTTGTAACATATTCTGTAGTTTTAAAGAAATTCTTATATTATAATACTAAAGTATGTACCTGTTTTCCGTAACTAAAAAAGATATTTTAACATTTCCTTTAAAGATAAATGAAAATAGTTTAAAGATTCATTTCTCATTTATATATTGAATGTTAATCTTAAATTTCAGTATGAGATTTTACAAATAAAGAGATTTTTTGAACGCAGTTTTCAGTTTGCAGTCATGTCATGCAGAATCATTGAACAGCAGTTTTTTGTAATATTTCCTTTGTGAACAGCTGTTACTTTTCTATAAATCTTCTAAAAATCTTTGCAAGTCGTTTAGGTATCATACGAATATCAATATTATGAAAAATATAAAAAATTTAGTTTTTTTTAACAGTTTTGAATAACATATTTAATCAACAATTTAATTAGCTTAACAATTTAATTAGTTTAAAAATTTAATTGAACTAACAATTTAATGGGTCATAATTTCATTGATATGACAATTTAATTGGCTTAAAATTTTGTAACGTAAAACTCCTCAAAAACTCAAAGGAACATGCTATTGTAGTGAGGCAATTTAGATCATTAATATATAATTGATATAATTAATAATAATTAATTATTTTAAATGCTATAAATAAAATGAGAAGTGAATTGGTTGGGATCTAAATCTGACGTCATCACATCTTTTGTAAAGGGGAGAGGGCCCATAAAAATTAATTCAACGGATTTTCGTCGTGTGCAGGATTCTCGGGCGGGGTTCTGATCCCAGTCCCAGATTAGAATCATGCCTCCGCACATGACACTAAATAAGAATGTACCTATGTGGAGTTATTTATGAGTCCCTAAAGGACAGTGATCAATTTGAAGCAATAAGGTTTTTCCATGTTTGCGGTTTCCAATGTTTGCGGAAAGATAAACCAATGGACTTCTCTCCTGATTAGACGAAGAGAATTAAGAGAGGACACAGGTGAAAAAATATATAAAAAAGACAAGTAAAAAAAGACGAGAAGTTCGACAGTCAGAGTTCGGGGTCAAGAACCAGTTTTTCGACAGCAAGTATTCAGGACTAGGGACCTGAACACTTGCTGTCGAAACCTCAGGACCAAAGGATGAGTTGGGCCCAAGAAAGGCCTCGACATCTGGTAATGACCAGAAGTGTTACAGCACATCCATTCTTCAGAATCACCCAAATTATTTAGAAGGCCTCAGACCAGTGTTGAGATTCAAATCAACATTATCACCCCACCAACTGAGAAACATGCAAAGTGTCTACATCATTGTCACAAGAGCGTCCGACCGGAGTAAAGCCTTGACACACCAAATAGATCCACAAAGGTACTCATTATAAATATTAGGTCCTCTCTCTTTTCTTTATTTTTTTACCTAAATGTTAGGATATTATTGATATTATATCTAAAATAATGTGGCACCTAGTAAAAAGTTTGGAGAAGCAAATTTTATGAAGTTTAAATCATATTGTTTGTATATAGACATGTATATATAATAACAATTTTGCTTAATTTTATTTTAAACTATAAACCTTCTATATGTTTATTTTAAGAGTGTAATGTTAGATTTTAATAACTCTTCATTTAGCTGATTAGATTTTTTAAGTTTAAGCCTGTAGTCTCTCAGAACCTGTGGTTAAATTTAGAATATACATAATCTATACAACGCAACCCAAATAATATTTAATCTTTGTGACTAACAAAATAATAACCACTATAAATTTGATCATGGGTAAATACTGAAATTTAATGAGAGCTACACGACAGGTATGAGGTATGCAAAATATAAAGTACTAAATATCTAGATGAATTATAGAAACGGTACTTGATAATATTTCAAGTAAATAAAAACCTGATATGTTTTATTAGATAGATCCGGCATCAGTTGGTGCATAAACATAAAATGTTTTAGTTAAAAGTACATTAGAAACTATTGCATTGAGGAAGTATATATACTTATAGGTGAAAAGAATTCAATGTGATGTGGATATTAAAGAAATATTAGCAAAAAGTTGTTATTATTAAATATTTTTGGGTTGATACCCCAATGAATATAAATATTAGCTAGAACACATGCATTTATACTATAAATATGAATATATATTGAAAACTTGCCTCATCGAATTAAAGGGGTATAAGTGATAAGATACATGTCTATTTCATTTTAGAGAAATTTTAATCTATATTTTTACTCATAAAGAGATCATATTTTTAAGGAGACTAAAAATTAGTTTACATTCTTATCACAAATATTATAACAAAGTATTTATAAATTTTGAATTGAAACAGATTACATATAGATAAGAACAAGTTAGGAAGCAGTCAAACAAAATTAAAGACAGAGATAAATGAAAAATTTAATATATTCCGCAGGTGTTAAAAGATTTTGAAGGGCTTAGACGTTTGGATATCAATCCCGTTGAAATAATTGGAAATGCGTGTGTTTACGTATGTATGATCACACATATATACATGGTGTTTCAAAAATGATCGGTTTATTTGAAATATCAATAAAAACTAAACGGACAGTTATAGAAATTCACAGTTTATTGCAATGTGCTTGGGACAATAGTAAAGTTTCAGGCAGACAAATTTTAAAATTAGTTACAATATTCCACAACAGATGAAGCTGCAATCTGGAAAAATCTAAACTATGATATTTGACTGTGGGGACTTTTAAACGACCAGATGTACCGCCACTATCCAGAAACAATTGAATAAGTGGAAGAGTACATCTGTTCTGCATGTGAAGCCATCCCGCCTTATACGTTTCACAGTTTTCTGATAATTTCGTTCTAAGAATACGTCATATTATTACTGCGCATGGTGGATATCTGGAAAATATCGTACTCTGGATTTTTCTAGACTTCAGCGTCATCTGTTGTAGAACATTGTAACTAATTTTAAAAGTTTGTCTGCCTAAAAATTTAATATTGTCCCAAGCATATTGCAATAAACTGTATATTTCTATCACTGCCCGTTTAGTTTTTACTGATTTTTCAAACATACCGGTCATTTTTGAAACACTCTGTATATATGTATGTATGTACATTTGCATTTAGGCAAATAGAATATAAAGTTAAAATAGTACATATCAGATAGTTGAATGCTTTAAAATTTAAAATTAAAATTCAACGAATAAGGGTTTTAAAATTATTGACCAATTTTAATTACTTTATTTAATTTAAATATTTTAATTCTTGGGAAAAGATAACTTTTGAGATAGAAACAAAACAGTCTTTAATGAATATTTCCTATGGTATGAAACAAAAGTGTTCGAATTAAACGAAAAGTCACTCAATAGTCTTTTTGCTAGTAATTACGCTGATTGACGAAAATGGAATTTCAATTACTCCCTTATAGCAAAATTGACGTTTCGTGACTTTTTTAAATTTCATTTTACGTTTCTCTTCATAATTACATGATCAGAGGCGTGAGTTAATTCCACTTACTTAAACCTTAATGAGAACTATTAGAGCAGCTCTGTTCATTCATGCGCAAGCAGAAATAAAATCATCAAAATTCGATGTCTATCAAGCATTCATTGTGCACGGATCTTCATTATAATGATTGAAACAAAATAATCTGAAAAAAGGAAAAAAAGAATAATTTTTATAAAGGGTAGAAAAATATTAAAATAATAGATTGGGATTTTAGTTATAGCATATGTAAATTTTGATAAAATTTTACTGCAGGAATAGCTTTTCAAAATGTTAGTAACCTTATCTATCCTACTACATTTTAAATATTGTTTTGCATCGATAATGGTTTTAAAATGTTTAATATATATTAAGATTTAGCGTTGTTCTATATGTTAATGATTCTCGATCTGGTTAAGGTTGACTCAGCCTTTTATCTCATCAATGGGTAGGCAAACTGAAGACCATGTATACTTGGGAACAAAACACTAGGGATTCATCTTATGGTTATCCACCTAACTTGGACATATGCATGACACCACAGGGCCTTTAATATCGAAAACGTAGGTTGACACTGCAGGCCATGCCCCTCCCGCTTCCCAAATTGGGTTTTAGGGCCTTCGAGTTTATATTTTTATACGAATGTTTTTGTGTATATTGCAAATTACAATAAGAACTTAAAAAAATTAGCATGACTGACGAAGTATGTAAATGGTGCATAATATTGTTTTCTAACTATAAGATCCGATTATGAATGATTAAACGAAAGAGTGTCTTTGTATAAAAATCAGGATTTATACAATTTAACATTTAACAAATTTCACCTTAACCTTGCAAAATTCTTAAATTAAAAGCAAATTAATTCAATAATTTATTTCTTTTAAAATAGAAAAATTATACAGATTGTGAAGACCCCCCTCCTTTGTTTAGAACTCGAAAGACCGAAATCAGCTGATATGAAGCCTCCTGTTTCGACCCGTCTACAATAGAGCTTCGATGCCGTGTCTGGGATGTTGACAGTTCGGTTGAATAGGTGTCACGCCCCTCATCCCGAAGGAGTCAGAATTGCCTGGAGCAGCCAGAATTGGGACAGCTTGCGAATGAGAATTCAACTAAAAAAACTAGCTGTAACCTTAGATGGAATTTACAGGTAGTTGGAATCGTAACTGACCGAAAAACGGTTGGCGGGACAGTAACTGATCCCCAGGTATAAAAAGACTAGAATATTTCGACTCGAGGCTTTTACGACCCTTCTGAAGTTAGCAATAGAAGAAGGCCTTTGGCCATTCTTGGCAAAGATCTTTAATGTTTTTGTATTGTCTTTATAAAAAATCAAAAAATCTCAAGAAAAAATTATTAAAAATCTTCAAAATGTAAGAAAAAAGTTTTAAAATTTCTCAAAATTGACCACACATCACAAATCGTACGTTTTCTGATATTTCTATTTAGTTTTGATCTGGCTCTCCGCTCCTTCTGTGAGGGAGAAACATATTGTGCAAATCTCTCCAATAGACAGTATTTTTGATATCATTACTATTAAGTCTTTTTTTATCTGTGAAGGTGTAGAGCATCTAGCAGTGTGCTTGCCCTGCTATGATTCGCGAACCTGAGGTTCATGGTTTTGTCCCACACGTTGCCATGTTTTCCAATTTCTCATAGAATTTTTAATTATTTCCAATTTTCTTTACTTTTATTTTTCTTAAGCTTATTTCCACATTTTTAAATATAATTTTTTATTTTTTAACGTTAACTTCTGAGTTTTAAATGCTAACTTTGTTTTCTTCACGAATTCTGTACGGATGTCACTGGCCGCAAAAATATGTGTTTTGTTTCTATCCCTAAACTTTCTACTCTTTATTTTTGTGTCTTGAACTCACGAATCCACCTCCCTATCCCCTCTTTCCCCTTTTAGTTGTTTTATTTTCTGCTCGTTGTTATTTTATGCTTACTGTTAGAAATATCTGGATTAGAGGGCCCGGCCCAGGAAATCCAGATGACATACCATCCTGAAGATCCTGAAGACTCGGGGCTTTTCGAAAATTTTTTAAGGAGGTGCTTTGACCTCGTGGAGGCTTTCACGACTTTTGACCGGAGCCAGTTTTTTAGTGATTATGTCCGGGAGACTCGTAAAGTCCGCTCACATAAGGAACAGCAGGGTTTGGTTTGGTTTGGTTTGAGCGCTACGGTCTACTGTTTTGCACACGAGGGCTAATGAGACCGGGACCTACAGTTTAAAGCCGATTCCGAACGGCTACAAACATCCATGCCAGCAGCGGGATTCGAACCCGCGAACTCCGGTTCCGAAGAGCAACGCTCTACCATTCGGCCATCGTTCGTGGAACGGCAGGGTCTCGGACACTAAGCGGGGGGATAGATTGGGTTTGCATTGTACCCTGGAAAAGCCTCCCCATTTGTGAGATTATTTAAACTTCTTTTCGACTGTGATCGTCGTAGTAATTTTACGCAAGCAACAATCATCTACATTTCTACTTGTTTTGGGAGAATTAGAATCCCGTTACATATATAAAAGTATTTACTCCAGAAAAAATAAAACTGATTTCCAATTCTATTGTGACTGTGATCCTTCTTCACGCTACTTCTCACTTAAGAACATTGAAGTCGTCACAAGATATAGAATTCTATAGCTTATTAGTTATTTAAGAGAGGAAATGGGATATAATAGCTTAAAAAACTGAGCAAAACATTTTCAACAGAAACTGCTAAAACTTTCCATATCAGCGTTAATGGACCAAAGCTCTTGACCTAGTTCTGGAGTTCGTGTGTTCAAATCTCACTGTGGTTTGGTGAGTCGCAGGTGTTCAAAATCAGTTTTAAGCAGTAGGTCCCGGTCTCACTAGCCCTCGTGTTGCAAAAAAGTAGACCTTAGAGCTCCAAGCCAAACCAAACCATCTTGACCTAGTTCATGTGTGTAATAAAAAATCAAGTTAAAACAAAGCAATTACATAAAAGCTTAACTAAAGTGTAGGTCAAGTTGAACAAAACTGAAGAAGCTACCAGAACCGAAATGAGCAGGATAAATGAAGACTTGAAATTTCTGATTAAATAAATCATTGAAGCGTTGCAATATTTTAAGGAAGTTCTTGACATATAAATCTAAAAAATTATTTTTGCCTTTTAATTTTATAAAATGCTATAGAAGTTTGTACATGAAACAAAACAAAGTGCATACTTCTGTGTTAACTAAGTGAGACGACTATTAATGTTTTTGTTTTATATTTAGTGTACACAATAGTCTATCCAGGGAATAAATGCCTCTGAATAAAAAGTACTGTATATAAATTATTTTTAGTATAGTAAGCAGCTATACAACAGAAAGTAATTTTTTTTTGTAAACAATTAACTTTCAATCATTTTTAATAATAACATTAAATTTATTTCCTTAGGAGCTTAAAATAGTGTAAAATGTAACAAATGTTTGATATATCTTAAAAAAGTTGAGTACTGGAAACTGTAAGACTACAAATACTATGTAAATAAATTGTTTTATTTTTTTAGTTTTGAAGTCACACTGTACATTTTCTTGTTTTATCGAGGTTTCATTATATATATATATATATATATATATATATATATATATATATATATATATATATATATACATACACATACATATGAAAGTTTGTCTTTGATAAATTGTTAGTTTTTTTTGGCAAAAAGAGTTATGTACAGCAGAAGCAATATGACATTAATTAGATATTTATGATGTAGTTTTTTTAAAGTTTTTGCATGATTTATATCGTAGTACCAAAGTATGTTTACAACATTATTGATTTATATATGAATCATTACATTTGAACTTTTGTTACTTATTTAATTTTATGCATTTGTCACTTTGTAATTGCAAGTTGTTTATAATCATTAATTTTGTGTCAGAAGAAAACATTTATATGTTTCCAATGTTGCCTTAATATTGATATTAAATTATATTAATGTATTATTTTAAATTTTTCGCAATTATCTTTCTCTGTCTGTGTTCTTATATCTAACTATCTATCTACCTATCTATGTATCTATTTATCTATATCTATATTTATATCTCTATATATATCCTTAATTATCTAAGTACAGACAATTAATTTTTTAATAATAAGAAACATTAATAACACTGGTTAACTTTTTTATATTTGAAGTTGAAATTGTTTAAATTCCATACGCAAATTTTAAAAACCGTTTAAGCTCAAATTATTGAAGAAGTTATTAACGATTTATTTGTTTTTCTAATAAATATAATCAAACATATATGCCTATATTTAAGATAAAAAAACACATTTATTTCATAGGAAAATTATATATTTCGATATTAATAGTGTATTAGAACAAACATATATTAAAAATTTATTTTTCGTCTCTAGAAGTCAAAGTCTCTTCTATAAGTCATGAAAGATATACATTCTCAGATTGTAGACTAAATGCTTTCCCGTCAGCTGGATCTTCAAATCTAAAATTTATACTCACGTCTAAAATTTATAAATAAGCTGGTTACAAAGTTTAAAAAGAGGTACTTTGGAAAATCAAAATATCGTAAATCTGGAAAAGCCTAGTTGTTTAGAAGCTGTCTTTTTATCCTCAGACAGATTGCTCTAGGAGTAGTTTCGCTTTGAATGCCTTTGAACTAAAAGCTTTTCTAAAATATTAAGGCAGAAGTAAAGTTTTTTAAACATTCACTAGTAGTTTTTGCCAGGATATTGTAATTTAAATTTTGTCTAAAAATAAATAACTTTGTGTAAAAATGCTATCCAGGAATTATTAGTACATATTTTAGCTTATTTTCTTACTTATTCAACATATGTTTCATATGAATAATTTTTGTATGGATTTTAAAATTTGAATACTTTAAATATATAGTATTATAAATATGTTAAAAAATAAGTCTTTCGAATAGAAAATATCTTCTGATATCTAACTATATTGTATTACAAATAAAAAATATTCTATAAAATTATTCTTTTTAAATAAGTGCTGTTGCATATTTTTTAGAAGTAATAAAAATAATAAGTATTATATCATAATTAGTACTCTTAAAATACCTGTCTAATTTTCTCGTTTTCCCCTTCTCAGTCTTTCATATCTATTTTTCCAGCCCCATAATATATTATTTAGTGTTCGCTGCTAAAATTATTTCAATCCATTTTCCAAAGCTAACTCTGAAATAGATGCTAATTTTATGTCCACTCTCCACATTTTCCAGCTGTCTCACTAAAAATTGTTCGTTTTTACAATGATCTAATTTCCTTTATGACTGCTTATAACGCTGACAAAACAAGTGGATTTCTAGGAAATAATTCGTTTTATCTCACGGTGTGGGGGTGAACTTTGCACCCGAAAAGTGTTTTCGTGTATCATTAATTTCCCTTGTCTTGTCGGAGTAACATGTATTTTATCTAGTCTTAAATAAAGAAAATTACCTCGGACTTCACTGTTTCTTTGTAATGAAGCCGCGACTACAGATTACTTAGGTTCATTTAGTGGTCAGTAAGAAAGGACAATTAAAAATAATAGGGGATAATTTTCTCATATGACGCCGAGATTAAATTCGCAAGTTACATGTATATATTATACCATCGAAATAATTATCGGTAGGCACGACGTCAGTCGTTGATAATCTCCCGAAAAGTTACCAGTGATTTTAAATTACCTGAAAAAACAACTTATTTTCACGTGTTTGGCTTAGACAAAGTATCAAAAATGATGATCTAGTCGGCAATCGAATTCTTTGACGCTTCATCTTATCGACATAAATGCAAAGTATCAAAAAAGATGATCTAGTAGGCAATCGAGTTCTTTGATGCTTCATTTTAAAAACGTAAATGCAAAGTATTAAAAAAGATGAACTAGTTGGAAATCGAGTTCTTTGATGCTTTATTTTATCGACGTTCAAATTTAGAAAATAAAGAAGATCGCTCTTACTTTATGGAAGCGGTTTTGATAGTTAAGTTTATGTATAATATATATTTTTTATGGCGAATTGATTCTGTACCTATTGAATGTAAACCAAGAACTATAAATCTGCAATTTTAATTTGTAAAGTTTAAAAGCTCAAAAACAAAAAAAATTAAATAAATAAAATTTTCAAAAATGCTTCTTTTATGCGATAAATAAAATTATTGTTCACATTCAGTCTTGCAGATCTTAGTTTATTTACTTTTTTCCATGTAATTTTCTGTGTAATTTCACTTTCAATTCCGCATTTATTCCTCTGTGTGTGTATGTGTGTATTGGCAAATATACTGAACGAAGCCCATTTTTTTCTTAATTAAATTAAATCATTTGCAGTATAAATAAATTTATACTGCAAAGTTTATATTATCCATTTGCACGTATGCTAGAAAATACATTCAATAGTTCTTAAGTACTTATAATTAATTCCAATAATTTCCGGAAATAATCTATGAGCCATGAAGTTTAGGGGAATTTCTATACACTTTTCTAAATGGATATGATTCACTTTGGTTGTGATATATATATATATATATATATATATATATATATATATATATATATATATATATATATATTCAATTTAAAATATTCATGATATTATTTAACGCTGGGCGTATCTAGAGGTTATGCATTCAGAACATACAAATTGTAGGGGCTAATCAACATTGCTTACAGATTGAAAGCTAAACTGCTCGTATAAATTCACATATAAAAGCACTTTCGTACATGGGCTTTTCATATATAGGAACTTTCATTTTGAAAATGTAAACACATACATTCTGGCGTATATAAACTCAACCAAACTTATGTTAACACAGTCTCATTACTCACTCACTCACAAGCACTCATCTATCATTTTCAAATTCAAATGGCTTGAGGTGGTACTATAATTTCATCTGGATTACATGTTGATGAAAGTCCTACGTTTCTATTTTATTGAATTATAAAATATACTGTAGGATCAAAATCGAAAGAAGCAAACTGATTAATCTACTATCCATAATTTAAAAAATGAATTAATATATAGAATTTGAAAGCTGAATATAAAATTAAATTTTGACCAATAATTATGTTATGTTTTTGAGGTAAAAAACGTTTAAGTATATTTGAAAAGATTTTGTAATTGCTTTATCCTCTTGTTGATACAATATTCGTCAAATCACCGTATGTGGACGAATAAGTGTACCTGCTGCTATTCTCCAATTATTATAGATATAAACAAGTTTATAAGTAATCCAGTGAAATTAATCCACCTGCTATATGGAATTTACGCCCTTATTAGTTTTACTTGCTTTGTCTTACTGGGCAAAGAGCAGCCAAAACAACTAAACCTAAGTTTTGAGTAGTAGTGGTATTTCATAGAAACAAACAGCGCGTTCAACGTGGAATTTAACTTTATTAAAGACCTAAGAAAATGATATATTTTTCTGTCAAAGGCAGAGTATGGAATGATATTTTCGGCCCCGCAGTGAGAAACGCGGATAATATTCCCAAGAAATCATCAGTTTAGTCAGCTTTCTTTATAGTCGGAAAGGTTTGGTTTGGGATGCTACAGTCTATTTTTTAGAAAACGAGGGCTAATGAGACGGGACCTAAAGCTTAAAGCTGACTCCGAATGGCTATGAACAATGTGTCACAGTGAGTTTGGAATGCACTAACTTCGGAACCGAATACCAGCACCCAAACCAATTCGCCATCTTTCGGCTAAGACAAAATGAAAATTAAACCATTGAAAAAATTGTATTATTCTCCTCTGACCACTGGAAAATGTGGCGAGAGGACAGAAAATTCATTAAAGAGGGAGCTATTTGGGAGATTACTAAATTAATTTTAAGTCCTCGTTCACACTTCTTTAAATAAGATATTTTGCTACTGTGAAAATAGATATGAAAGAATAAGAATGGGAAAGGAGAATCTTATAGATATTTCTAGTGCAATAATTTTGATACATTACACACACACACACACACACACACATATATATATATATATATATATATATATATATATATATATATATATATATATATATATATATATATATATATCTGTAATACATCAAAATTATTTAAATTTAATTTTTCCTTAAAAATCTCCTCTCTCCCATTCTTATTTCTTAAAATCTTTTTCCCAGCCTCTGTCTTAATCAAAGGAATGTCCTCGAGTTGAATTTCTTTGGATACATTTCCCAAACCTTTTTGTCCTATAGATGTACATTTTTAGTCTATTCAACATATTTCTAGCTGTAAATGGCTCCACTTTTTTCCTGATCTTAACAGTTTAATTCGCTGATTAAGTTTCTTGCCCCTTGGGAAAATTCTTTCTGTCTTTGCTCTTGGGTGCACGTCATTTTGAGAATGATTTTTGTGTCTGTCTCTTGTCTATAGTTGACTAGTAATGATGTCAGATTTTTCAGAAATACGCACACCCTGCTGGTGGTCAATGGTTGTCAGAGAAGTAGAAGGCGATACATTCTTATCGGAATTGAGAAGGAGAGTATTCACACTTTATGTCTTGCTCGCTTACATGCAGATTGTTGATATGGAAGTCAGAAAACGAAATTATTTAACATTAAAACAAATATAGAGCTTCCACATTAACAGTACTCTAGTCTGTCAGATTGTCATAGGAAAACAGACTGATGACGGAACTGATGGAACTGTTGAGTCAGATGAAGAATCTCTTCATATTGAACCACCTCTCACAAGTGCTGAAATCAGAAATGCGTTTAAAGTGTTAAAACGTGGAGTACAACACCGCTCCGATGACTTTAAAAAACATTATTATTACGAACAATTTATCAATGAGCTTCTTAGAAAACATTTTAGAGAGTCAACAATTGATCAATTTTTTTTTAATTATGTATACAGTTCTTATATTTTAAAGGATATTATACAGTACATAAATATAAGATGAGTTTTTTCTTTTTATTTAGTAAGTGTGAATTAAAGGGAAGGTAAACTTTATCTAAATTTTGGCATATCGCTTATTGTTATCAAAATCACGATGTTCCAATCTGATCATATTAAGCGGAGTCCACTGTATATACATGAAGAATGAATTTCTTTAGTGGATCTTCGGAATTTAGAAGCAGAGACCAAGAAGACCACACAGGGATTTTTTTGTTTTGCAAGTTTTCAGAGAGGGTTTGAAAACTTGCAGGACATTGCGATACTGAACATATTTTACGTGCCCCAGTTATCATTAACGGACACGGTGGTTATTTTGACTGGTCGAGCCCCGAACCAGCAATACTCCAAATATAAGATCGTGTCCATTGCCAACTGAGTTTCATAAAAATATACCAGAGTTGGTACATAAGTCATTTCAACTATTTTTTTCTTGTAGATATGTAAACGGATCACAAACGTATATGTGTGGTATGGAAGTTCTGCAGGCATAGTGTTTATGCAGAACAACGGATGACTGTGATAGCTGGTAGTAGCGCAGAGAGGTCTGTGAAATCTATCTGTTGGTGAGTGTCATAATTAATGAAAATAACCCGTGTTGAGCAGCGCTCTTACATCAAAATAGCCTTTCTCGAGGGAGAAATGCGATGAAATGTCACTATTTTACTGCACTGTAGGACAATATTCCTAAAGGCTTCCACTAATTCACTGTGACGTTTCTCCCACGGAGAACGGCTATTTGATGTAAGTGCGCTGCTCAACGCGGGTTACTTCCATCTTACACGACACTGAATTCTCTTTTTGCTAGCAATTGAGCTGATTGACGAAAATGGAGTTTCAATTACTCCCTCATAGCAAAATTGATGTTCTGTGACCTTTTTTAATTTAATTTTACGTTTCTCTTCATAATTACATGATCAGAGGCGTGAGTTAATTCAACTTACTTAAACCTTAATGAGAACTGTTATAGCAGCTCTGTTCATTCATGCGCAAGCAGAAATAAAATCATCAAAATTCGATGTCTATCAAGCATTCATTGTGCACAGAGGTGTGAGTTAATTCAACATACCTAAACCTTAATGAGAACTGTTATAGCAGCTCTGTTCATTCATGCGCAAGCAGAAATAAAATCATCAAAATTCGATGTCTATCAAGCATTCATTGTGCACGGATCTTCATTATAATGATTGAAACAAAATAATCTGAAAAAAGGAATGTAGAGTGTGGGTGTCGAAGTGGTTATGACACAACGTACAACTTAGAACAATAACAACGTTTATTCTTGTGTAAATAGAAGTTATGTAAAAATTTTCCAAATGGTAAATACAGGGCTCAGGTGAGCTGGTTCGGACCTAAATGTCCCAGGTTCGAGGCGAACCTAAAAAACAATTTGCGGTCAGGTATCGACAGGGGTATAACTTGGACTCCTTGAGTCCCACACCAAACTGGAGAAAGACTCTCAAAAAAACCCACCGATCCAAGTCGTAGCCTCCGCTCTTTCTCGTTGTAAGGAATTCCTGGCAAAAAACCCACTCCGACTGACGTTACCTTTCGTCTCTACCCATTAGCTTTTCCTTCAGCTGCACCATCTTGTTGGCCTCCAATTGGTCCTTTAGTTGGAGTCTCACTGTCTACATTTAGGCGTCGACCTTCTAATCACCTCGGACATCTCAAGGCGTGTCGAAGCGAAACCCCTTTGTAGTATAGTCTTAAAAAACCAGAGATAAAGTCACCTTGTCCTTGGCTTTAACAAAACCTCTTTGTGAAGCCAATGGTGTGTAGCGACGCCACATTACTGTAGAATGAACGGTGTAGTTGAATTTATTCTAGCCTGCTAAGAACAGAACCTACTGTTCAAAGCTAATTTCGAATTACTAAGAATACCCACGACAGAAGCGTTATTGGAACACACGAACTCCGATACCGAAAAGCAACATCTTACCATTAACCATCTTTCGGTCCTCTACTTTTAGAAAGAAGCAAAATGTCATATCACACCAAATAATTTATATATATATATATATATATATATATATATATATATATATATATATATATATATATATATATATTATGAATATCATTCAAATAGAAGAAACTAAATTTTTTTATTTTGTAGTTATCAATTTATAACATTATATATAAATTACATAGGCCTGCGATGAAAAAAATACAAGGAATGTGACATCTAAACTTAACGTATTTTTTAGTACTGATTTTGAAAAGAATCATTAAAAATGTCTATCACGTCACATTTTTTTGAAAAATTGAATTTTATGTGTTTTTTTATGAATATTTCTCACGTATTTTGCTTTCATACTTTCCTTCGTGTTTTGACATTTTACCGTGATGAAACCCTCAAAATTACCCTTCTGTGGTAAACTACAACCGTGCAGTTAGTATTTTAGAGCTTTTAAAGCTTCAATGTTGATCCAGATCATCAATGAGACAGATTCCTGGAAGCGCGCGAGCCTAGGAAGAGCCTATTAACGCGCAATGTTCCTCTTCCTCATCCCTCCCTCCGGTCGCAATCGCTGTTAACCTATAGCGACGCTCGAATCCTTATCAGTGATCTCATGTAAGCACCAGTACTTAGTTTGTAAAAGAGGCAACTCATTTATTAGGCTCCAGATTGAAAGAAAAACACTTATTGGTCAGAGGAACCACTTTTTATTGATACAGGAATCGTGAAAAGGAATTTATTCAGTATTTTGACGAAGATGAAAACCTCATTTAGTGCTCAGATGTTCCTGGATTGATGAGAAAATTTAAGATTCCCTACAATAAATATGAATGGAGGCTTTTTATAGATTCGTCAAAAAGGGAACTTAAAGCTGTCCTTCTTCATCAAGGAAACCAATAGCCTCTGTGCCAGTTGGACACTCGGTGTATTTAAAAGAAAGGTATGAAAACATAGCTCTCGACTTCAACAAAATAAAATATGACAAAATATGGATCATTTGCGGTGATTTAAAAATCATCACCATGCTTCTCGATCAACAAAATGGGTATACAAAATTTCCGCGTTTTATTTGTGAGTGAGACAGCCTTGACAAAACACAATATTGGGTCAGAAAAGATTGGCTCAAAAGGCAGAATCTTGTGCCAGGCACCAAAAATGTAATTCGAGAAAGCTTGGTTGATAAAAAAAAATATTACTACCCCCTGCACATAAAATTTGGTGTTATGAAGAAGTTTTTTAAGGTTCTTCCAAAAGATGGTGATTGCTTAAAATATATGTGTAAAAAGTTTCCTGGATTTTCTGAAGCCAAATTGAAAGAGGGAGTCTTCGTAGGACCAGACATCCGAAAACTTATTTAGGAATAACAAATTTGAGACAACTATGACATTAAAAGAAAGAGAAGCTTGGGTTGCCTTCAAAGATGTTGTGGAAAAATTTCTGAGCAATCACAAAGATCCTAAATTTAAAAGAATTGTTGGCAACGTGCGAGACAAATTTCAAGTGTTGGGCTGCTCCATGTGTGTAAAATTGCATTTCTTCCAATCGCATTTGGACTTTTTTCCAGAAAATTTAGGATCCGTCTGCGAAGAACATGGAGAAGGTTCCTCCAAGACATGAAGGATATGGAGAGAAAATATCAAGGTAGGTGGAATAAGAATATGCTTGCCGACTATTGTTGGATGTTAGCAAGAGATGAAGATAAGATTGAACATAAAAGAAGAACGTCAAAAAGAAATTTTAACGGAAAAATTGTACGCAACTAAATTTAAATGTCTTTGTTTCGTATTGAGTTTCAAATATATTTCAAACTTACATTTATTATATATAAACCTTAATAAAACGTAAAAACAGGTAGTTGGGGTTTTTTCTAGGACTGTTTTTCTTATAGAATTAATGTAAAATATTTAATAACGAGGGAACTTTTTGTCTCGCCCTGGTGTAGCTCATGCGTTCCGGTTGCGATGGTTTTCATTCTTTATATACAAAATGTATACATTTTTAATTTTAATTGTTGCTTAAAAATTAATATGCCTAATCATAAACAGATTAAATAAACTCACATGAATAGATAAAACCCACTGTTACCAGTCAGTACAATCTAACAGTTCGAGAGCATTTTTTCCATATAGGATATTACCAGTAATATGTACATCAATTTTACAAAAAATCCTGACGTGATGGAAAATAATGGAGGTCATTTTCGAAATCAGCCTACCAAATAACATAAAAATAAGAAAAAACTTCTCTTGTATTTTTCAAAAATTTCAATTTCGCAGGCCTGTGTAATTTATCTGTATTGAACTATACGCCCATAATAAAATAATAGCTCTATAATTTTAGGCAATATTACCATCAGTTTGTATCAAGGTGGTTTTACTCGTATGCCCAATAGTGTCACAAGGTAGCTACAAGGTGTCAATACCATAAAACATTTTTAAAAATAACACCTGACGTTAATGGTGTGTTTCAAACGAGTCTGAAAAAAATCCTTTTCTTAATAGTAAGAATATAAGAAAAGCACTAGAAATTTTCCTCAGTGGAATTAATAAAGTTCAACATTGATTTTTGAGGCAAAAACCCTCATATAAGAACAATAGAAATACTAAATTACAGCAGGAAATAGCATATATTTCTCGAGTAATGATAAATGGTAAAGCTAAAGATTTTATAAACTATTATGAATTGAAAAAAGGTATGACACTTTTCCAGATAACTTGCCGTAAATATATGCAAGTGTCCAATAACGATGTCATAGATTATTTTTTATTATATATTTAGAATCATCAATCAGATTAAAAGTATAATTAATAATAACGTATAAAAGTGTTTAATGATTTTCAAATAATCTAAAGCCGAGTCAAAAATCGATAATATTGATTTATATAACCACATTTATAACGTGCAACGAATTAGAAAAGCCACTTTTTATATTGTAAAGAAATCGTAAAACTTTTCATGTATATTCCGAATTCAAACACTAATATTTTACTGACTTTACTTACATAAATGCAGAGTTTAAACAATAATTGATAGTATAGTACTATAGGACATTTATATGTATATGTATGTGAGTATACACACATATATATATATATATATATATATATATATATATATATATATATATATATATATATATATATATATATATATATATATATGTATATATGTGTGTGTGTGTGTGTGTGTGTGTGTCAGATTTGGAAATTGAGGAATGTAAATTAAGAGAATTATTACCAAAAACACATGGAACTAATTAATATCACGTCAATGAGGTTTGCTTTGGTTTGGTTTGGAGTGCTACGGTCTACTTTTTGAAACACGAGGGCTAATGAGAGCGGGACCTACATCTTAAAGCCTGTCCCGAACGGCTACGACTCTCCATGCCACTGTAGGATTCGAATCCATTAACTCTGGTACCAAAGGCCATCAACCTAACCAGTCGGCCATCGTTCGGCTACGTCAATGAGGAGACGCGTGAGTGTCAGCGAAGAGTACACAGAAAACAATACTGTCACAAGATTGTAACTCAGGCAAGAGTTGGACACTTTAGTTAGTGGATCTGGAAATGCTGGAGGCACCTGCACACTGCTTGTCTGTGCTAATGGAACAAAGAAAAGGAAACTGATGGAGTAGCCATTGTCTTTCTCTGCATAGATTCTGGAATAAAAAATTTGTGAGTGTATTGGTGTATTAATTTTTTTGTGGCATACATAGTTTCATGTCATATATATATATATATATATATATATATATATATATATATATATATATATATGTTTATATATACATACACACACACACACACACACACACACACATATATATATATATATATATATATATATATATATATATATATATAAATATATATATATATATATATATATATATATATATATATGTATGTATATATATGTATACACTGCCTACTAATAAGTATTTGAACACCTGTGATAGAAAGGAAAAACTAAGTATATTCAAAATCAATAGTTGGTAGAGCCTCCAAGAGAGGCAATTACAGCATGAATCTTCCGGGATATACTTTCCACAAGTCTTTTTACATACAAATTCCTTCACCGATTTTGGACAGGTAGTGCACCCCTTAATTTGGCGAACCAACTCGTCCTAGAGGTTCTCGATAGGATTCAGGTCTGGGTTGTGGGCAGGCCAGTCCATTCGATAAACTCCATTGCCCCAGACCAAGCCTTGGTTAACTTCGAAACAAGATAACTGGCATTGCCGTCCTGAAAGTAACAGGGGTCCAACCCGTAAAACTGCCACAACTTACGAAGCACATTGTCATCCAAAATAGTGCAGTAGGTATCCGCGTTGAGCTTACCATGAATGGGGACCAAGGGTTCAAGCCCATACGAGGAGAAACATTCCCAGACCATAATTCCAATTCCTCCGAACTTTAATGTTGGCGCAATGCATTCTGGCAGGAGACGTTCTCCAGGCAGACGCCAGACAAATAACCTACCATCCGAACGGTAAAGGGTGAACCTTGATTCGTCGCTTCAAATAACTCGTTTTCACTTATCTACCGTCCAATTTCGAGCAGCGCGATCGGAATTTGTTATGAAAGGATTATGAGCTGCAGCACGACCATGAAAACCAAGGAGATGTGCGTCCTTACGAATGGTATTCATTGAAACAATACTCCCGCATGCACACTCGTCGGTCTCTATCTCCCAGTTTCATTGGTCTGCCTACTCAGGGCACATTCCGACAATCACCGCTCACCTTCCACTTCTTAATCATATAGGCCACTGTCGATTTTAGGTACTTAAGAACACTAGATATGTCTCTTAAGGTTCGGCCACATTTGTGATACCCGATAATTATATCTTTCTCGAAATCAGAGATCTCAACTGCGTGGCATCTTGCATGCGACTAATGTCGATGCTGTTTCCTACCCGATGTCATCGGCAGAGTCCGTGACGTACCTCAGGACCGCATATATCGTCATTTGCATAGGTGTCCAAATACTTATTGGTAAACAGTGTAAATATGTATATATATAACGTCCAACAAACCCATGACATTGTGTGGATTAATTTTATGTAAAAGAAAATATTTTACAATCTGTAAGCTGAATGAATTTTTGTGACAAAAACTACGAATTGTATCGCTGATATTTGTGACAGCCATGAATTGAACCACTATAATATGACAAACTTTTTAAGAGAATTAGGGTGCCAAAAACTTTTCGAGCAAGACAATATTGTAATTCGTAACATCTTCCCTATCTCGATAGGATTGCTTTTCCGCATATACAAGTCGTATAATCGAATCCCACCCATCCTAGAAATTCTTTTTATGAATTCTGATTTACAATGTATATAAAAATAAAAATAAATTAATTAAGATATATCTATAAGTATATATTTACAAATATACATATGTTTGTGTGTGTTAGTGCATGTAATCTTCTGCTTTTTTTGTGTATGGATATATATGCATGCAATATATCAAAACAATTGCTCTTAAAATAACTCTAAGTTTTCTAATTTTTCCTTTCTCAGTCTTTGATATGTATTTTCCCAGCGACGTAATATATTATTTAAAATAGTGTTCAATGACTTATAATTCTTTTAAATAATCGAACACTCCAAAGCTAACACTATAATAAATGCTAATTTTCTGTTTCCTCGCCACATTTTCCAGCTCTTTTAAATAAAATGATTCACTTTTCCAATGATCAAAGTTCCTTTTTGACTGTTAACCCTCTAAGCTGCACGTACATTTCCGCCAGCTGTGGACAGACTTTTTCGAAAAGTCCTTGTATTGTACATTTCTGACAGTGCTTTCTCCCATGAAATTATGAGGTAGGAGGATCAGGTCGATTATTTAGGAACTGAACCCCTCTTTGACTGACATTTATTGAGGGATGCACTCCTACTCTCTGAGGAACAAAGACACTGATAGCTTCTCCTCGCTTTGTTAATCTCCATTTCGAAGTATTTCGTTTGCGATAACATATATATCTCTAAATGTACCACTGAAATATCTTGGATGACTTTAGTAAAAAAATATAAATAATTCTCAAAAAAAAAAATTATTCGTTCTTTTAGAATACATTATTTCTTATGTGATGATCTTCGAGACTTGACGAGCTTTATGTGTATTAAATATTAACAATCAATAATGTCTATTTATATATATATTTATTTATAACCGGAAGTAAAGGGACAATAACGAGGGTGGGGCAAAGGGTGAAGTAAAAAATCATAGAACACTTTGGTCACTGACACGATAAAACTTTAGTTTATTTTTTGGAAACATTTTTTCCCCGGTGTGTTCCACTCGGAGGGTTAATAATGCTAACTAAGCCTCTCTTTCTCTTTTGAAAGAATTGTCTTATCTCTAGCTGTGGAAGGCTTTATATCCGAAAAGTCCCTTTCATGTAACTTTAATTGCTGTGTTCTATAGAAGACATGTCTCCTTTTAGAGGTTGGTTGGTGGTTGGTTGGGAGCACTACGGTCTACTTTTTGCTACACGAGGCTAATGAGACCGGGACCTACTGTTTAAAAAGCCGATTCCGAACGGCTACGAACATCATGCCTCAGTGGGACTCGAAACGAATCGGTTCCGAAGGAAGTGCAATAACCATTCCATCGTTTCGGCCCTTTTAGAGAAGAATAAAGTTAGGTATCACCACGGACTTCATTGCTTCCTTGTAATGGAGCTATGACTGCAATATAATTAGGATTAATTTCGGGGTGTTACAAATATATATATATATATATATATATATATATATATATATATATATATATATATATATATATATATATATATATATACTCAAGAGCCAAAACATTATGACCTCCTCTACATTTTGCAATGATCTTACCTGGATAACTTGGAAGGCACGTGATCAGGTGGAAGTGGTATTTATGTGCTGCTGGAGAGTCTGAAGAATCATTCTTTCACTTACGTCTGTGTATGTTGGGAAAGGCTATGGATCTAAGCAATTTTGATAAAGGGCAGACCGGATCTCAATCCGATAGAACACATTTGGGATGTCATGGGACGATAGATTTAAAAGATCACCAATCTGCAATATCACGGATTTTGCGTAACCGTTGATTAAACATCTGGTACAATCAGTCTCTGTCCTTCTACCAAGGACTTTGTAACATCCATGCCAAGGCGGGTTAAAGCTGTGTTACTCGCCAAAGGTGGGACAACTCGTTATTGACAGGTGGTCAAATGTTTTGGCTTTTGAGTGTATATCTATCTATCTATCTATCTATCTATGTATCTATCTCTCTCTCTATATATATATATATATATATACACACAATATATATATATATATATATATATATATATATATATATATTTATAAGTAAAAAGATGAATTATTTAAATAAATCCAACCTCCAATCAGTTGTGTTAAAAGAACTACCATACTAATCTTGGATTTTCATAATAACAATAATAACATAATTATTATACGAATTATAGAAATATATTGTGTAAATGTGAGACAATAAATAGATCGGGAATGATCCATGCAATCCTAAGTAAACAGATAAATCTATGTGAAGGAAATTCTAAGACAATAAAACTCATAAGCCTTCTGTTCTTAGTTAATCAAATATAACATTCGGTAAATTGTTTCTCTTTAAAAGATGGATATTTTATTAAAAAATAATACAGATATCCTTACTATCGTATCTTTAATAAGAAATATTTAATAAAATAACTCAATTGTAACTTTCTGGAAATAAATAAAACATAGGAATAAGTATTCATTAACAAATATAAAACTTCTTTCGAAAACAGTTTAATGAATTCAGAAGCTTTTGCACATATTTCCGGGAAAATTGAAAAAGTCTTTCAACCCACACGTTACTATCACTTTTGCGAAACAGTAATCCTGTAGATTAGGCGTTATCACGATAAGGGAGTTATTTGTATTAATTTCCATATAGAGAGAAAAATAAGCTTTATATGTCTAAACAATGATTAGTTAAAAATATGTTAGTGTTTCTCGAGTTTAGCAAAAGCCTATTTCGTGCTTCCAAGGAGAGTATGATTCATGCATATTGCGTCATCCACCACAATACGTTATATTACTCTATTTCAGAGTAAATGTAATTCGTAAATGCTTCGGTCTATGTGCTTTCTTCTACTAAAACCTTGATAAGACAGTTATGGTTATTGATTTCCATATGGAGAGAAAAATAAACTTTATATGTCTAAACAGTGTTTAGTTAAAAATATGTTAGGGTTGCTCGAGTTTAGAAAAAGCCCATTTCGTGCTTCAAAAGACAGTATGATTCATACATATTGCGTCATCCACCACAATATGTTTAAGATTACTCTATTTCGGAGAAAATGTAATTCGAAAATGTTTCTATCTGTGGGGTTTCTTCTACTTAAACCTTTACACAAATGCAATATCTAGCAATTAATGATTCAATGTAGAGTATTTCTTACCAAGGTTGCTTCTAAAATCATTTGACAGGCTTTGTAACAGAGGAGCTAGAGCTTTCATCTGCTTTGAACGCTTTGCCTACCTAGTACTCCACGCTTAGATTACGTCTAAGTTAAAGACGATTATCAGAATTTTGCAATATTCTTTGTACATCTTCTTCAAACAACTGTGCATAG
>CM063509.1:122070436-122135436 GCA_032207245.1 Pardosa pseudoannulata | reverse complement strand
TTTCCTGCATATACCGTTATTTTTGTAACCAGAAATAATGTGTTAAGAAGTATATATTTTTTTTTTGTAATTTTCACTGTCTTCTGTGCACAAATTAAGTAGAACATGCTTCATGAAATAAATAATCACTTTACTTTATTGGTGCATATCAGTTGTAAAACAGTTTCCTAATTAAATTCGGCATTAAAAGGGTTACTTTTAACTTACTGAATGCATTACTTTCCGACAATAAGATGAATTCACTTACAACTTCCATTTTACATCCAAACATTTAAATGGAAGTAAATAGAGTAAATGTCCATAAAAAAAACACCGAATGAATACTCTGCGCTCTAACGAAATTTCTTTAGGAAAATCCCTTCGAATTCGTAAAAGTGGTTAAATAAAGTTATTCAAAACTTTATTTGCCAAAAGTAGGATCAGGAGAAAAGCCGAAACAACTGAAGCATAATTTCGAATAAAGCTGGCGGAAAGGGAAAAATGCATTAGCAACTGGTAGAATAGTTTCCCCAATGAAATATTTTCCCATTTTTAGGGATTTAAAGAAGCGATGATGAGGAATTTTGTTATGCTTTCATATGAATAAAATTTATAGAGTAAAGTTATTATTCAACATAAGAATTAAAATGTTTTTTTAATGATGTTTCCACTCTTGACACATGTTTATTATTTGTATAATATATGTATTTGTTTTTATTTATATATATATATTATATATATATATATATATATATATATATATATATATATATATATATATATATATATATATATATATATATATATATATAATGGGGCCCATTGGTTAAAATATTTCTGTTTTGGTTTCAAAATTCTATATGCAAATTCTTATAAAATGGAGGCGTTTTTCTGGTTTTTTGATTTGCACAAGACACTCTCTGTCAGTGGGATGGGTTTTTAGAATTCGCTAGAACTTTCTATGCGACATGATTGGCTGTCTCCTGACGTCAATTATGACGTCGATTAAAGATTTGAAGTGTTTTAAATAAGAGAGCACCAAGGTTTGAAAGGTGGTTCGAATATTTTTTGACTTTCTGTTCCTTGCAAACAGAACGCAAAGTTCAGATGTGTGCTTTGTAATTGTAATCACGTAAGAATGGAATAAAACCAATTAGTTGGTCATATTTTGCCTCTGCATGCTACACTCCGAAGAAAAACAGTCTAGTATCCGATTCTAGGATTAGTGCACTGAACTCAGCTGTTTCCATAGCGGACTCTCGATGGACACGACTATATTCCGCGGGTGTTGATCTATGATGGCTAAGATCAAGAATATCCACAGTCCCCTTAGTTTAATTATAATCTAATATTATGAATAGTTTTTTCTCAGGTATGTTTTTAACTTCTTGGTTATGATGTAAAGTTCTCTGAATAAGATCAAAGATATCCACAGTGCCCTTACTTTAATTATAATCTAATATTTTGAATAGTTTTTTGTCAGGTCTGTTGTTAACTTCTTTGTTATGATGCAAAGTTCTCTGAATAAGATCAAAGATATCCACAGTCCCCTTACTTTAATTATAATCTAATATTATGAATAGTTTTTTGTCAGGTCTGTTGTTAACTTCTTGGTTATGATGCAAAGTTCTCTGAATAAGATCAAAGATATCCACAGTCCCCTTACTTTAATTATAATCTAATATTATGAATAGTTTTTTGTCAGGTCCCCCCCCCCCCCCCCCCCCCCCCCCCCCCTTGTTTGTTAACTTCTTGGTTATGATGCAAAGTTCTCTGAATAAGATCAAACATATCCACAGTCCCCTTAGTTTAATTTTAATATAATATTATGAATAATTTTTTGTCAGATCTGTTGTTAACTTCTTGGTTATGATGCAAAGTTCTCTGACTAACATTCTTGTTCTTTTTTGAATGTAGAGTTTACAACTGTTATGCTTAATGTAAAATAAAATAATGAGCTCTTAACTTCTTTGTCTGGCATTTCTTTAGATAGTCCTGTTTATCTTCTCTAATGGTGCCAAGCATAATCAGTGTCTGTTTTAGAAGAAGTTGTCCAAAGTTGTGAGGCGTGAAAAAATCATCAAATGTAATATTATTTAAGAATAACAATGTAATTAGATCACTAACTACTCTCATTCCCAGATTTTTCCTTTGTGTTTTTCCAGTGTAAATTTGTGTTTTAAGTCTATATTAAGTTTTATTGTCACGTAAAGTCCATATTGTGATCCGATATTTATATGACTTACTTGGTATAAAGTGTTTGAATTTACTTCAGCCACGAAATCCTGCTAATTTTTCATCTACAGTAATAGCTTTTCATTCATATTATATAATTTTGATATAATTTCTATTCACGTTTCCCATATATTTCACATTGCAGCTAATTTATTCAAATTTCTTCTTTCTTGTAGAGAAGATTTATTATGAAAAACAATTTCTCTCGATACTGTGAAAAATGTTTCAAATAAAATTATTGCGAATATATATTTCTGCTAATTTTTGTTAATTCCATAGGCTTTTTGTTTATTCTTCATATTATTAATAAACACCAATTAACAATAGTAATCGTATATATTATTGAAGAGTTTCACTTTTGAAAATTTACCACATTTTTCCATAAATCTTTTCTCTTTCAATAATAGTCATTTTTATCATTTCTGTAGAGATGAGGCCGACTGAGCGTCTAGGCCAGCCTCATGTATAAGTGGAGTAATCGTGAGGAAATACAAATTAAAAAAAAAAAAAAACTCATTCCTCCTGCTGAATATCGTTTATTTTGAATATGAATGAAGGTGTAAATAAAAATGCTCATTAGGCTATCATGCCAAAGGGAAGATTTTGCTAACATGGCGTCTTGGTCTTAGAAAGAAAAAAATTCTGTTAGATATGGTGCAGAAAAAATTAAGCTCCACACTCCTTCTTCCTTGCTCTCTCTCTGAGGGGGCCGGCAGATCTCCCGAAAAAGTTCGTTGAACAGCATTGCCTTGGTCGAAAATGGCTCCTTCGCGGTTAGCAGCCCATCTTGACCAATGAGGTCGAAGGAGGGTCACCCACTTCGCTTTCTACTCTAGGTCAGTTTCGCGCTGGTGTTGTTGAGCTGTAACTCTTTGTTACAATTTCGTTTTCAATTACAGAAATGAATAACACCTCAAATGCACTTTTTACATCTATTATATATCCTGTTGCATATTCTGTGATCCCTGCAGTAGGTTTTATAACATTAGCAGCTGTTGATGGAGATGAATGCGGCAACTGATCCAATATCCCGTTTCTTAGACAAAATACTTTCTTGATAGTTCATTTGTTGAATAACGGTGTCAAATCCTTTGTCAGAACTTTCTTAATTTCATCACTTCGACCATCACATCAAGTAGAATTCATTTATTTCACTTCATACATTTCCTCATCAAGTATAATTTTCACACTCGAATACTTTTTCTTCGCTGTCAGAAACTCCTCTTATATTCTTATTTGTTGGAATAAAAACTCTTTTACAATAAAAAATCTCTAATGGAAAAACAAAGTTCCAATACTAAGGAAATAACTAAGGAATGTCTATCCGACATTATTTGATGGTTCATATCTAAAAAGTTTACAATAACACAAAACATCTCATAATACATTAAGCTTCTAATTTCGCTCATATCAAACGGATGAGTACCAGAAAAATGAACAATAGTATAGGCATGCATACCTGGGTAGTAATCCTGGAATAGGAGATCCACTATAAAATGACAGTCATGGGACCTATAAATTACACCTATAAACCTATAAATATAGCGCAAAATAGGCTTTTTTATACTTTATTCAACGCACAGCATGACATATTTACAGGGGATTTAAAACTTTTTCCCGTTAGACAAAGCACTCACATATACAACATAAAAACAGAACTTATAACAACTTACATAACTAACAACTAACCGAAATAAAAAAAAAAAATTCTTAAGAACATTCTCTGTTCCTCTTTTTTTTAGAACACCTGGCGCCATCTCTTGGTATTAGTGACAACTAACATCAATTACGCAACATTATTCATTACTTCTTATTCATTCTTATTCATTACTTCATTTCTCTTTTATTCAAATGCCCAACTATTTTACAGTGTGCAACAAATTAAAATTCGACAGGGAAAAAAAATTGCAATAAGAGCAAATGGTTTTTCACCCCTCGCCACAATTGGGAAAGATCACCTTTTTGACTTTGCATGCTTTCCCTTGTCATGTGACTAATCATACACTTCAATGAAACATGTTTCGAAAATGGATAAATTAGAGAAACTATTGTTGTTCTTTTCTTTTGAATTATTCCAAACAAATACGAACATGCAGAAGTAAAAATAAATGATTTTTTGCATTGGGTCATATTGACCCGAAAGATACGTTTAGGTATAAATTGAAAAATATTCCTTAGAAATGCAAAAGAACCTAAATCCCTCGAGAAGTACATATTTATGTTATTTACCGATGGTGTCAAACGTTTTCATAAAAATATCCCTATATTATACTTTTTATGGACATATAAGTTTTATTTCGAGTCATATGAACCTGAACAGAAGAGCAGAGTTAAATATGTAAATGAATAACAACTCTGTATTTAAATTTTAATAAAGTATTATTCTTATTTGTTAGCATTTTTCAAATGAAAATGGCATTTTCAAAATGAAAGTAGATAAAAACTTTTTCCCTTTTTAAGAAGAGTTGGGGTCTTAGTCATCATGAAGTATTTATGTCACGGCCAAAGCCCGAAGTTTGGTCAGTTCCCCAATTGGTCGGCCAGATCGCGAAATAGCCAATATCGCCTCACAATGATTGGCCAATGTCCAATCTTTCCTTGATTTCCGGGTTTGGCCAGACAATTCGAGAACTGGCAGGGGGCGATCGGCCAAACTCAGAAGAAAAAGGTCATGAGCAAATTTTGGGTGTTTGTATACCTTGATTCTAATGATAATTTAATTATAGCTGCCACAGAGGAGATTTCCATCGAATCCACTCCTCTTGGGCACCTAGGATCGTCCTTTGGAACAAAGGCCAAGGAGGTACGGTGGCCCAAGGCGAGCTGTAGTCTGAAGGGAGAAATTTTAGTGAATAAGGATCTCACAGCACCAGAAACCTCCTGGTCTCTTATGAAAATTTCCTCTCTCCTGGAGAAAACAAACAAACAAATATAAAGATAATCGCATTATCTACTAAATTAGTTGTTTACAGAAAATTATCAGTATCATCACTAGTTACAACAAGATGAACTTTCATGACATTTCGAATTGCACAGCAGTTTGTAATTTTTATATCTGCAGCCCAGAATACTTGTTTCGTCAAAAGAGGCCGTGGGAAAAATCTATAGAAAAACAATATGATACTCTCAAATCAAGCGGCGATCCCGTTTTTGCAGTTAATGGTTTAGCAGTTAATGTACATGTATAAGTTTTAGGTGACACTAAAGAATCTAACATAAATCAGGTTTTTACTGAATGAATATTTTAAGTACCAAAACTTTTTTCAGGTATAAAGAAAGGTTTTCACTATATATTGCTTGAATTTAGTTCATTAAACAATATTATAGTGTTTACATTTAATTAAAAAAATTTAATAGATTTATAGGATGTTCCCAAATGGAATCAATGATTGGAAATCGTGTACAAATTCTTGAAACTGAGTTTTATCCATACTATAACAAAAACAAACGAATATTGAAAGTGCTTACCTATGCGGGGAAAGTACATTCGCACTCAGCACATTGAACATTGCCCAGTGAGTTCCGGGCACTTCGGGAAGTGGTCGGCCAAAGTCGCATATACGCTATTCATTTCCAGTACATCAGACATTGGCCACAAGCCCTAGCCAATGTGCGATTTGGTCGGCCAATTCGGGAACTGGCCGAACTTCGGGCTTTGGCCGTAACATTTAGAATAACACCACTTGACTGCAACCAAAATATTTACTTCTCTTGACTTGTGAAGATACAATGTACTTGCGCGAATTCTTACATCTTTATGCTGAATCCTATATGCAAATATAATAATTTTTTTTGTCTAAATGAAAATTGATATGTTTCTTAAGTCACTAGTGTGAACTTTCATGATTTGTAATTACATTATGTAAAGTGTTACATGTAAGATAAGTGAATATGCTATCAATTTTCCAGTATGTAAATTTACCTTAGAATATGACAATATAAGCGCAATGATTTTGTTATATGAAATATATGTAAAAATAAATTATTGAACTACTTATTAGTAAAATCTATGTTATAATGTATGGTATTTAAAAATATATAAGAAATTTCCAAAAGTAAATAGCTGAGTTATAGAAATTTTTAATTAATAATTGCAAAGTTGTTCATTAAAATATATTTGCTTGTAAGTTTTTGCTTGTAATATATGATATAAAATATTAAACAAGGTACGCAAAAGAACTTAATATTTATATTGATAATTTTCCTAAAAAAGACTAAAATTCAACAGCAATGAAAAATTAAAAAAACCTATGGGTCATATTTAACCCAAATACTCTAGGTGCAAGCTAAACTATATAAATACAAAAATGTTAAAACAAGGACGTATAAAAAGAACGGATTTTCATGAAATAATAAGTAGTATTCCCCCTGGAAATATTTTCACTTGATTACGAAATTGTGTCTTCCAACTTTTCCGAGGAAAAAAATATTTCATACTTTTAATTAAATTCTTAAAATACAAAGGTTTCTTAATCTCTTTAATTTAAATAAATTAACAAGTTATTTTTAAAAGGAAATTTTTGACATAATAATAACATTAAGGTACCGTGCTTACGAAGCAATCATAGAAGTAAATTCAGTGTATTCCATCAAGTATGGAAGAATACCAAAGTACTTACAGAAAATATTCTAATGAAGCAAAAATGAACAATTCTTTTTACGTTAATTTCTTTAATAAAAGATATAAAACTGGTTTAAAATGTATCGTTCAAACATGGATGAGCTAAATGTCCCTATTGATTTAAACAGTAATTTTATGCTGTTTTAAACTTTAAAAAGTAAAAAATTCTATTTAAACAATATTAATTACTCTTAATTAGGTAATTTGCATATAAATGTGTCAGACTATCCCTATTGGTTCAAACAGGAAACTATTTTTACATTGAATGCACATTCTTTTTCGAAAGTAACACAAAGGAAAAAATATTTTATTTGTTGAATGCCAAATAAATAGATAGTGAAAGTAAAAACTTATCTTTTCTCGATGGAAATTATATTCCTTTTTGTTTCTTTATTGATAATACATTGCACTATCAGCTTTCTTACAAATTTTTAAATGAGTGAGAAAGAGATTTTTTTAAAAAAAATTTTGAATATGCAAACTGTATATAAAAATGTGTTAGATATTTTTTTTTCTGCAATGAATTGAAAAATTATGCTTTTGAGTATTAGTTCAATTGTAATGAAAGTTTCTGCCAGATCGCAAAATTTGTGTAATCAAGTTTTTTCGCTTTTTTCTGAGGAGGTAAAAGATAAATTTACTGACTTTTTATTGGTTGCTGAATACGAGGGTTACTCTGAAATTTTTGAGATACGCGCAGACAAGAATTTACAAAATAAAAATAACGGTTTAATTTTAAAATACAAAGTATTTTAACACAGCAGACAATTTTTTACTGACTTACTTCAACTTGTTTAGCGTAGAATAAATTTTAAACAGAAAAGAAAATGGAGTTGACGCGAGAGCATTTTCGCTTTATGATTTTCTACGATATTAAAGCAGGATTAAATCTAGAAGAATGCTTTCAACGGTTGCAATTGGCATTTGGCGATGAACCTCCAGCTCGTGCTACTGTATTCAGATGATTTAAAGAATTTAGCAGAGGTCGCCATTTTCTTCAAAATGAAGAACAGGCATGAAGGCCGCTCGGGTAATACCGGGTAACGTGACTGCCAAACGAAAAATGTTAATGGACGATAATCGCTGTACTTATCAAATTATACAGAAGGAACTTAACATTGGATCCGCAGCCATACACAAAATTGTTAATGAAGAATTACATATGAAAAAAGTAGTTTGCCGTTGGGTTCCCCATAATCTAACTGAGTACCAAAAAAGGGAGCGTATCAGAATCAGTAAAGAAACTCTTAAATTGCTAAATGATGGTAGCCACCACATCATTTCTAAAATTGTAAGGGGTAATGAAAAAACATACCTTTTTTTGACGTTCCAACACCGCAAGAAAGCAAAGTATGGGTCTTTGAATATTATCCCACTCCGACAATGATGAAAGGACAATGCGCACTGAAAGAAGTGATGTGTGTCGTTTTCTTCAGAAGTACGGGATTGCTCAAAGCCATCAAGTTGGAAAGACAGAAGACAGTAACAGCAAACTGGTATACCACTAAATGTCTTCCACAAATTCTGCAAGAAGTGAAAGTTAGGGGATAAATGCTTCACCATGACAATGCATCTTCACATACAGCCGGATTAACAGTTGAGTTTCTTAAACAAAAGCAAATTAAAGTGATAGAACATCCGTCGTATTCATCTGATCTAGCTATGTGTCACTTTTGGTTATTCTTTAGCCTAAAAAATAACTTACGTGGATGTCGTTTTCATTCAGAAGAAAAGATTGATGTAGCTATAAATGCATTTTTCATCTATTTCAAGAAATAAATGGCTTGAGGCATTTAATATGGGGAAAATTCTTCTACAAAAGTGCATTGATGCTGGAGGAGACTACATTGAACACACCTAAATTTTGTAAGTATAACTTTAAAAACCTAGTTGTATCTCAAAAGAGTGACAATTGTATATGAATACATTTCTTTAAAAATGATATTTATCTAAGTATTAACTTAAAAAGAATTGAATATTTTTTCGACAAAAGGCGAACTTGGGATTCTACAAGTAACCAAAGATGTAGAGAAAATCAATTGCCATTGTTCTCAATAATATTAACTCCATTAGCAAACATCTTGTAAAATATATTATAACATATTTGCGATTTTGAAATATTCTTCATTATCTACAAATGCTTAAATTGAAAAATTGTTAACACATTGTGTGCGGTTTTATTCCGTAGTGGAATTGTACCAGGAAAGGCGTTTTGAGCTTAAATTTAATTATTCAGTTAAATCTCAATAATTTTTCCAGACTCTAAGTAGTAGACAAGACCATTCTGCTTTGTTTTCCTATATATACCGTTATTTTTGTACCCACAAACAAACCCTATTGTTACACTAACCCGCACTAGTACTTGACCAGCGCTCAGGTATCACTCGTCAGAAAACGTACTAGTACGTGTCCCGCATACAATGTGTTAATAGGAATACTAAAATAGTTGTGATTAACGAAAAAAAACGTTAAGATATACTTTTTTTTATTAATTTTATAATCCGTGATATTTTTTAGATATTATAATGAGAATAATGCTAGAAACTTTTGTAATAATATTGTAAAAGATGATACATTTTCAGTTAGGAATCGAAAAAAGTATGAAACTAAATTTCTTATTTATTTATTCTTTTACGTTAGTACTAAATAAAATTTCACTAGTAGCTATTTAACTGATGATTTGGTATATCCAGTACGATATTTTATTAATGAAATTAATATGTAATCCTTAAAAAGATACAAGATTAAGGTATTTTGTAATAGGATTTTTCATATTTTTCGAGAGAGGGTATGATGGAAGGATTAAACTACTCTTATCTTACACATAAAAATTAGCTATTTGGCTGATGATTTTGTAAGTCTAATATGATATTTTGTTAAGGAAATTATATAATTAATATTTTTAATTTTTAAGCAATAATAATCTTAAGGTATTTTATAAAAGATTTATTATGTGTATAATTTGTGATTTTTCTTGAGATACTATAATGAGAATAATTCGATAAACTTTTGGGATAATATTGTAAAAGATGATACATTTTCCGTTAGGAATCCAAAAAGATATGAAACTTTATTTTTTATTTAATAATTCCTTTATGTTAGCCCTGAATAAAAGTTCACTAGTAGCTATTTAACTGATGATTTGGTATGTCTAGTACGATATTTTATTAATGAAATTAATATGTAATCCTTAAAAAGATACAAGATTAAGGTATTTTATAATAGGATTTTTTTCATATTTGTGGAGAGAGTGTATGATGGAAGGATTAGACTACTCTTAACTAACACATAAAATTTAGCTATTTGGCTGAAGATTTTGTATGTCTAACATCATATTTTGTCCAGGAAATTATACAATCAATATTTTTAATGGTTGAGCAATAATAATCTGAGGGTATTTTATAAAAGATTTGTTATATATGTGTATAATTCGTGATTTTTCTGGAGATACTGTAATGAGAATAATTTGTATATATATGTGTATAATTTGTGATTTTTCTTGAGATACTATAATGAGAAAAAATGCGTTAATGAGAATAATCCGAATTAATGGTTGAGCAATAATAATCTTAGGGTATTTTATAAACGATTTGTTATATATGTGTATAATTCGTGATTTTTCTGGAGATATTATAATGAGATTAATGTGAATTAATTTTTAAGCAATAATAATCTTAAGGTATTTTATAAAAGATTTATTATGTGTATAATTTGTGATTTTTCTTGAGATACTATAATGAGAATAATGCGAGAATCTTTTATGATAATATTGTAAAATATGATACATTTTCCATTAGAAATCTAGAAAGATATGAGATTTTTTATTTTTTATTTATTTATTCTTTTACGTTAGTACTGAATAAAAGTTCACTAGTAGCTATTTAACTGATGATTTGGTATGTCTAGTACGATGTTTTATTAATGAAATTATTATTTATTCCTTAAAAAGCAACAAGATTAAGGTATTTTGTAATAGGATTTTTCATATTTGTCGAGAGAGGGTATGATGGAAGGATTAAACTACTCTTATCTTACGCATAAAAATTAGCTATTTGGCTGAAGATTTTGTAAGTCTAATATGATATTTTGTTAAGGAAATTACATAATGAATATTTTTAATGTTTAATCAATAATAATCTTAGTGTATTTTATAAATGATATTTTACATATGTGTATAATTCATGCTTTGGTATATATGTATAATTCGTGGTTTTTCTGGAGATAATATAATGAGGATAATGTGAGAAACTTTTGTGATAATATTGTAAATAATGATACATTTTCCGTTAGGAAACAAAAAAGATATGAAACTTTTTTGATTTTTTATTTATTTATTCTTTTATGTTAGCACTGAATAAAGGTTCACTAGTAGCTATTTAACTGATGATTTGGTATATCTAGTACGATATTTTATTAATGAAATTAATATTTAAAACTTAATGTATTTTATAATAGGCTTTTTCATATTTGTAGAGAGACGGTATGATGGAATGTTTAGACTACTCTTATATTACACTTAAAAATTAGCTATTTCGCTGACGATTTGGTATTTCTAATATATTTCTAATACCTTGTTTTGCTAAGGAAATTGTATAATCAATATTTTTAATGTTTATTCAATAATTATCTTAGGTTATTTTATAAAAGGTTTGTTATATATGTGTTATGTATCTAGGAGATCTTATGAGGTAGTTATCAAACTATTTTTGAAAGAATGTTCTAGGAGCTAATACATTTTCAGCTAGAAATCTGAAAATAAAAGTTCACTAGTAGCTATTTAACTGATAATTTGGTATGTCTAGTACGATATTTGTTAATGAAATTAATAATTAATCTTAAAAAGTAACAAGTTTAAGGTATTTTATAATAGGATTTGTCGAGAGAGGGTACGATGGAAGGATTAGACTACTCTTATCTTACACATTGTCATGAGCTCTAATTGAGCTGGAAAAAGGATTACGGATACCTACGTACAGATTAAAGATCTTTATTAGAAAAACAATTTTGAAGTTGTAATGAAGATAAATGAAAATGATGAATATCTACAAATGAAATGATGATCGTTACAGGAATCAGCTTCCTAGTCGGTTGTAGAGAAAAAAGGTGGGGAGGGCACCCTCAGTCGCTTTCCTTGACACTACTCAGCCGATGAGTTCACAGAAGACTCGATTGGTCAAAAAATCCCCTGGGCCATGAACTCTGGTCTTTTTATATCGTCGTCTGTCCGCAAATTTCCATCTTAGCTGAGCAGACATCGGGTTGATGAAGTGGTGAGGAAATTGCTTGTAGACTTACTGTCGCCAGACTGGTGTAAGTCCAGTTCGAAGGGGAATTTGCAGTAATCGGGAGCAATATTGCCGATCAGTAATATATGTCTCTGGACAAACGTTTGAAGAACAAATTATTGAAGTAAGTAACATTGTAAAGGAAGTATTGCTGTTTCCCTTACAATGTAGAGGGTTTCTGTCGTGTGAGACTCTTTTTTCAGGATGCCATTGAAACTAACACTGGAAACACTTTGCCAGCATCCTAAGGAATTTCTCAGACAGAATGATTGAGATGGTCCTCGGTGTAAATAATCCTCTATTCAGCATCATATCCTGCGAGAAATAACGTCCTTTCACTAGGTAAAGACTAGCTCAGTTCAAATTCTCTTAAAAGGCACGTTCCCTATTTCCACCTTATGACTGTTTTTCTCACGAACGTAGATAAGTCTGTATCTGGAAATTTAATGTAACGAGAATTCGTTACAACATAAAATTAGCTATTTGGCTGAAGATTTTTATGTCTAATATGATATTTTGTTAAGGGAATTGTATAGTCAATATTTTTAATGGTTAAGCAATAATAATCTTAGGGTATTTTATAAAAGAATTTGACAATTGGTATATATGTGTCATTAATCCAGGAAAGCTCAGGTAGTGATCAGATTATTTTTAAAAGAATGTTCTGGAAGCTAATAAATTTTCAGCTAGAAATCTGAAAATATCTAAATTAAATTCTTTTTAACTTTTTTCAAATTTTTTCTGCTTTCGTACCAAAGAGATATTCCCCTAAAGCTTGAAAAGTCACTAATTATCAAAATATTTCGTAAGTCTGCCAAGATATTATTAATGAACTTATATAATGTATATTCTTAATTATAAGTAGTAATAAACTTAAAAGTTTTTGTAAAAGATTTCTTATGTTTTATAATAATTCGATATTATGTGGTGTTCGAGAGAGGTTATGATTGATGTAATCATAGACTGCTTTTGTGAGAATGTTGTACGAGCTGATATATTTTTTTGCAAGGGATACGCAAACATGTAAATCTATTTTATTTCTTACGTTTAAAATGATTACAAAAAATATGCTATGTATAAAAATTATCTATTTGACTTACGACGCCACATTTCTAACGTGATATTTAAAACGTAACAAACGTAATGAATGTAAATTAATGTATCTAAGCAAAAAAAAAAAATATAAAAATCTACAATTATGAGATTAAAAATACCTGTGAGTGTTCAAAATAATAAAATTTTAAATACGATGGTGGACTTTATAAATTGCCTTTGTAATATATTACCGTTTTTGTATACAGTCAGTGTACATACCAATAAATCCTATTTAACCAATTAAAAGTCAAATATTTTTTAATATTCATAGTACATTAATTTTCAATATTTTAAATTTATTTTTTATTATTGCTTAAAAATTTATTTTCAACATTTCAACCTATTTCTTTGTTGACAGCAGCATAATTAATTCACAGAAATTATTTTTTTGCCTGTAAGTTAAACTTTTTTTAAATTTTTGTCTTTTTGGAATGTAATATGATAACCTATAATATAAGATGGTGTATAAATTTTAAATAATTACTCAGATTTATTTTGACGTAGATTAGGAGTATTTAGTAAACAGTTTATAGGTATTTATTAAAATGCAGCAAAGATCATTTTTTAAAAACTAACACTTTTTCAAAAATGAAATTTTGGAAAGTTAATAAGAATGATTTTTTTATACATATGGATGGAATAACATCCTACTTCTAGACAATTTAAGAAAATCGATTTTCGTAAACAGAAAATAGTTAAAAATGCTAATAAAATAAGATTCAATTAAATTTAAATAAATGATTTGCATATAAATGTGTTAAACTATCCTTATTGACTTGGAGAAAAACATTTGTTTGGATAGATTGCTTCTTCTTTTTCCTCCAAAAAAAAAAACAAAAAAAAAAACGACAGAATAAAAATAACACTTAGTTTACTGTTCACATAAATAATTTGATAGTGAAAGTAAAAATTTGTTGCCGTTTGCATCTTTATTTTTATTTGAATCATTATTATTATTACATTACAAAAGCAAGTTGCGTTCTACATTTTAAATGAGGGAGAGATTTTTTTAAGTCCGAGCTATGCAATTTGTGTACGGGAATGTTTAAAAATGTTTTTTCTTTGGCATTGAATTGATAATTTTGTTTGATAATTTTTTTCTTTGAGGTGAAAGCTTCTGAAACATCAGCAAATATCTTTAATGATTTTTTTGTTGGCAAAATATTTTTTAATTTTTTGTTGTGTTACAAAAAACAGATTTCATGAGAAAATTCGAATGGAGAAGAAAAATACACATCTACATTCTAATTCTTTAGGTGGAATATAAGGATTAAAATATAAACTTGAGGCACATGAGGCTTTTAAAAAGTTTTACACTTGTGGGTTCACCTGAAAAGTGGACACATAAAATTGTTTTCTAACTAGTTAACTTACAGTTTTGTTATGTTGTACAAATATAAATTGAAGCATAAGGAAAGTAATTTAATTAATGTAACGATTAAAATATGAACTTGAGGCACATGAGGCTTTTAAAAAAGTTTACACTTGTGGGTTCAACGGAAAGGTGGACACATAAAACTGTTTTCTAACTAATTAACTTACAGTTTTGTTATGTTGTACAAATATAAATTGACGCATAAGGAAAGTAATTCAGTTAATATAAGGATTAAAATATAAACTTGAGGCACATGAGGCTTTTAAAAAGGTTTACACATGTGTGTTCAACGGAAAGGTGGACACATAAAACTGTTTTCTAACTAATTAATTTACAGTTTTGTAATGTTGTACGAATATAAATTGAAGCATAAGGAAAGTAATTCAATTAAAATTTATTAATAAAATCAATTACCGTAATTTCGCACGTATAGTCCGCACTATAGTATAGTCCACGGGTGCAATTTTTTATTTAAAAAATTTCATAATTCATCAGATAGTCAGCACCACTAAATAATCCGCGGACTATAAGTGCAAGAAATATGTTTTTTAGTGGGACAATATTAAATCATTTTAATAATAAAATCTAAGTACAGTAGAGTTCAGAAAAATCTCGATTAGGCTCAATTAATTCCACCTTTAAAATTTGAAATCATGTCTTCTGTCATAGCCTCGGAGACGAAATTTAACGGAAGAAACAGAGTGGCCAACATTTCTCTGTTCGAGAACCCATCTATGTAAATCGTCTTCTAATACAGGCCATTGTATTTTTCCACGACTATTGGATCTTCTTCTCATATTTTTAATATTTGCTTTTACTTGCGTCAATTTCTTATTGCTTTCTCGTCGACTTTCTAACTGATTTTCAGCTTGAAATCAACAGTAAAACTGCGACGATGTTTAAAAGACATAATAAATGACCAATATTACCTCAAATCAAAACTTTGAAAACAAAACACTCTGATACAAGTGATCGACCCTCAACCTTCGATCTTGAATCCATCCACTCGGTGTTGTCAATCGGAGCTTATAAATAGTGACTATCGATATTTTCCCGTACTCTAGGACACAATTTTAGATTGTGCTACTTGCTACTACTGATTCGTTCTTCTTTATGGGTTGTATTTTTTTCATGGTTTATTACCGATACGATGAGATGTTTTATGGTATCTCGTGAGTCGTACTTTTGTTTACATTTGATCATCGGCCGTTCATGCGACGTGGTTTTTTCGCCTTCTTTTTGATTTGGCTGATTTGAGCAATGAACAATCAGCAAATAGTCCACGGCTGAAGAAATTTTCTTTTTAAACACAGATAGTCCGCGGACTATACGTACGAAATTACGGTAATAGTTTTGAATATTTCAGTTCTTATAAATAATTTTGCTTATATTTAAAATGTTCCTTGATACTTATTTCTTTTTAAAATTAGTCCTTTTAAAACTGGACTTCATTTAAAATCTTAAAACTTTAGAAAATCATTTAGAAGTTTAAAGAGACCTAATATTTTATGAATATACCAGGGAAGGAATTAAATATATATCTAAGATTTAATTATCAAATATTTTTAAGTAAAAGTAAGAAAAAATTAAAATCAGATAGCAAGGACTATTTTAAAAACCAACAAAATATTTCAAAATATTGAATTTAAAAGAATATTTTTAAATGTTTTTTTTCGTTATTCATCAATATGTATATGTGTAATAACTATGACTACTTAAAGAGACCTAATATTTTATGAATATATCCGGGAAGAAATTAAATATATATCTAGGATTTATTTTTCAAATATTTTTACCTAAAAGTTAGAAAAAATTAAAATCAGATAGCAAGGACTATTTTAAAAACCAACAAAATATTTCAAAATATTGAATTTAAACGAATATTTTTAAATGTTTTTTTTTTGTTAATCGTCAATATGCATATGTATAATAACTATGACTAATCAAATTTTAAAAAGTTCACATACATCCCCTTACCCTTTAAGAGATTGATAATAATTTATTAAAATTATAAAATGTTTTGTAAAGTTCACTCATAAATTGACCTGACTCATTTTAGTTTTCACATGCATAGGGTTTTGAGAAATCCTTTTAGTATATTTTACTTAATTTATGCGTATTTATTTATAAAATTTGATTAAATTTAAACAAAAAGAAAAGCTTATAATGAAATATCTTCAACTCAACATTATTTTGTATACAATAATTCCAATATTAAGAAACACATTGGTGCAAATTCCACAATTAAAATTTTATATATCAATCACAATGAATTAAAATATCTGTATATTTTACTTGATCCATACGTATTTATTTATAAAATTTGATGAGATTTAAACAAGAAGAAAAAATCAAAGGCATAATGAAATAACTTCAACATTATTTTGTATACGATAATTCCAATATTAAGAGACACAGTGGTGCAAATTGTACAATTAAAACTTTGTATCTCAAAAACAATGAATTAAAAAATATGTATTTGTTAGAATATTGCAATTCACTAGTTTTGAATGTGTAAAAATAATAATTTAAAAATATTAAAACTCAAAAATGAAATTTTATTGTGTAATGTGTATTTTTTACAAACAAAAGGAATTTATATTTTTTACACCAGATAAATTAAGGTAGGATTAAAATTTTAGTAAAAAGCAAATCACCATTTTCTAGAATAATGAGTATTTATGTTTAATAAAATATTTTTATTGTTGTGCTTCGTTGTTTCAAAATTTTAAAAATTATTTTACTTTTGTTTTTTGTTTATTTTATGACTCACATACGTTCTAATGAAATCTCTCTCTATTCATTTTAAATTTATCGATAACGTTGATTAAACTGTTTGTCCTAAAATGGAGAAAGGTTTCATATAAAAATTATGTATTTTGTCGAAATATAAGGTTTTGAAATTTTAAATTGGATTATATAATTATTTCGGATATAGAGATGAACGTGAGTTGTATATGAGGCCTAAAAATGGTTATTAAAAATATGACGAACTAGATGGCCCTAAACCATATAATATATTGTAACGAATTTTCGGTGCATTAAATTCCCAGATATAGACTTATCAACTACCGTGAAAGAAAACGGCATAGGATAGAATAGTGAACGAGTTCTTTGTGAGCACTTGAACTGAGCTTATCTTTAACTTCTGACAGAACGCTGTTTCATGCAAAATATGATGCTGAATAGAGGATTGTTATCATCGAGAACCATCTCAATCATTCTGTCTGAGAAATTCATTAGGATGCAGGCAGAATGTTTCCCGTGTCGGCTTCAGTGGCATCCAAAAGAAAGAGTCTCGCATGACAGAAATCCTCTAAATTGTAAGGTAAGGCACTATTTCCCCCCCCCCTTGTTCTCCAAAGGTTTTTCCAGAGACATCGTTTAATGATGTCTTATAGATCGTCGAGAATGCTCTCGATTGCTGTGAACTCCCATGAATTCCTTGGAATCTGGCTTACACCTGTCCGGCTAGAAGTTTAATAAAGCGGTTCCTCCTGACTTCGTCAACCAGTTGTCCGATCACCTGAGATGAAAATTTGCGGTCAGACTACGGTATAAAAAGAATTGAGTTCATGGTCCAGGGTCATTTTTTGTAGTCGTTATTAATGTCACGAATGAGACGGGTGAACTTAATTCATTGATGGGAGATTATTTAAGTAGATCAATATCTGTTTTTGTAACCAGAATATGAGTATCGTTTTACAAATATTGGGTATAGCTCCTATTTATAAATATGAAAATAAGTTGCATTTTCAGTAGTATAAATCTGGATTTGTAGGATTATACTCAATAAAAGGTAACTAGTGAAGAGTATCTTCAATAGCTCTTCTACTTTTTCTGAAGTCAGAATAAAGAGCTATTAAATGTGGCGTCTCTATTAGAAGACCTAAAATAATACACTGTGTATACAAATTGAAATATAAACAATACATCTGCTTTTTTGCTTCGAACTGCCTTAAGAAGAACCTAATACGCTGTCTAAATTCTTACGTTGCATACTTCTTTCACAACGGCAACATCATTTATCCCATGATATGATGAGTGTTAAAATTCTGATGGTTATTTATATTTAAATTTAGATGATGTATCTTTTGCAATAAATCTTTTAAAATGATGATTATTTTCTTTCTATTTATGGCCTTCGGAAAGATATTTTCTGGCTGACCTTAATAGAAGACCAAAAACACTCCGCAGCATATATATATATATATATATATATATATATATATATATATATATATACAATATATATATATATATATATATATATATATACAATATATATATACAATATATATATATATATATATATATATATATATATATAATCAGAGATACATCTGCTTTTTGTTATGATTGCCCTAAGAAAAATTTAATTTTATAGTCTAGATGTAATTTTTAGTTTTGTTATGAACGCAGAAATGATTTTAACGTTCTTTATATATTTGACAACAATTTAATGCCTTAATTTTGAAGAACAGTCTCAGGGCTATCCAATATCTATTACATGTATAAAACTTTAAATTCTATACAGTTTTAAAATTACCCATATTTATCCGGGAAAGTTTAGGAAGTGTATATTCAACATTCATATTTTAAAAAAGCAGGAGGTCATGTTGTTTTCATTAACTGTGAAATAAATTTGAGGCAATTAATTTGATTATATTTGATAATTCTGTTCTCCTGACAACCTATTTATATAAAAATGCACTTTGTTTATCTTAAACCATTTGAAATGTTTGGTTATGCAGGAATATGTATTTTTAGTCATAATCTTTTAATATTTAGCATTTTCTCCTCAGTATAATTAAATAAGTAACATATTTCCTCCTTAAAAGTTATTGTCTCTTCCTCAGATTGCACCATTTATCTTTTGTCAGATTATCGCTATGATTGGTAGCCTTACATTTTGAAGATATCTTTCTTGGTTAAAATTAACGTTCGGAAACCGCTAACGAATTGAATGAACTTACTGGCAATTTATATTGTTAATACTATTGCTCTTTTGCTGTTCATAGATGTTAGCTTTATTTCATGGTAGTAGACATATTATTTCTTGAACATTTAAAAGGACACGGAACTTAAAAATGACAAAATCCGGCGAAAGATAGAAAAAGATTTTTTTATTCTAAATCAAGGTAGGTATATGATTAATTTTTAAATCACCTTTTTGACATATATGGCAATTTATACTGTTAATACTATTGCTTTCTTGTGGTTCATATATGTTAGCTTTCTCTCATGGTAGTAGATATATTATTTCTCGAACATTTAAGAGGACACGGAACTTATATATGACAATATCTGGTGAAAGATAGAAAAAGAATTTTTTTTATAAATCAAGGAATGTATAAGATTAATTTTCAAAACACATTTTTCGAATAACATTATAGTTTTATTCTACTGAAACTGTTAGCTGTCATACACCTTTATTTTAAATCTTAATGTTACCTTTCCTACCGGTAACGCAGAGAGCATTTATGTAAATGGTAGCAATGGAATCCATGTACGTGACTGGTGAATTATAAAAATATGATAAGTCCTAAAGGCTTCGTTAACCCCTTCCCTTTTTTGCTTTTAAGCCGTACGGGCACAGCTTTCGGGCCTTTACTGATTTGCCCGTACGGCGTACGGGCAATCTGATTTTTATTTCGCTTGCACTGTTTCAGCCGTATTTTTTCCAATTTTAGTAACAAATTATTCGTATAGATAGGAAGAGTTGTCCAGTATATGATAGTTAGCAGTTTATTGTACTTTCTACTCTGATTGGTTCAAAAGCGCGGGTTTTTTCGCAAGTTTTGTATCAGAAGACAAATTGTTATGTTTCAGTGTATAGCTTTCTGGTTAAATTTTACTAACCGCCTGATAATTTTATTGATGTAAGGGTTGAATAATATATTTTTACTTTTAAATAATGGATAATTCAGAGCGTATGGAGATAATTTCTTGTGATTCGAACTGCGACTGAATTATCTGTAAATGATAGTAGAGAAAGTTTACTAGATGACCTGGATAGTAGTGACTTTGATAGTAGTACAGATGGAATCAGTCAAGCAAGACAAATTTTTGAAATTAATTGTGATAACTCTTCGGATCCGCCTCCTAGATTTGCTTTCACTGGAATTCCAAAAATTAACTGGGTATCGATGAGACTAAAGGCAGTTCTATGATGCTTTCATAGAAAGAAAAATAAATACTTAAAACATTAGAAATGTTAATTTTAATAACATATCTTTACTTAAAAATGTAAAATAAACAAAAAATGCAATAAAAAATGTGACATTTTTTGACCGAATTCTGGAAAAAAATGAAACTGTCAAAGGGTTAAAAAGCTTATTCCTTATTTAAACAAAACATACTTCTGATACTTACAGACTAAAGCAATGCTGTGAGCAGCACCTACTACAGCTAACCAAACAATCACCATGCTTACATTATATTCGCCGTTTTCAATTTTGTCATATTTGATTCTTAATATTTTGATTCTTAATCTTTTATTTTTTCAATTTAATTTTTTTCCAACTATTTTTTAATTTTTTGTTCAGTTTTATTTTGTTTTAGTTTGATTTTAAGTGGGCTTGATTACCTTATTTCAGTTTTTAATATTATAATAATTTTGAAGGTAAAAATTTTTTGTAATGTTTTGATATGTAAATTTCATTTTTGTGCTGTACGTTTTTCAAATTTTCAGTTTCTGTTTTATATTTTTATTCATTAATTTTTAATCAAACTTTGTTGATTATCGTGTTCATTTTTCGTCTTTCTAAATTTTCTACTTATTTATTTCTTTTTAAATGTTTCTCTATTTGTTTTGGGCATCATTCTTTTTTAACGTTTCATTAAAATTAATTTTTTAAAAATTGTTTCAAAATTGTGTTGTTCTATTGGGTTTTTCGTCTTGTTTGGCGCAGTTTGTCCCATGAGGAATCAGCGCCACTAAATTTCAACCAACCAACCAACCAACCGCCTTCAACACACAACACGTACTTTTTATACGGCAGTGAAACTCCGGTCAAAATTTGCATTGAAATATATTTGCATAAACGCTATTTAATTCTGTTGTGTTTCAAATAAAATTAAGCCAAATGCACATTTGAATGAAAAGATTAAAATTAAAATAAAACTAGGGACAGGCACTTCATATTACTAAGACTAAAAAATATATTTTCTTTTGACAAATTTTTTTAGTGGATTAGTGATTTTAAAACTTTTAGATGCATTAATTTTAAGTATTTCTTTTTTAAATTTTTGCATATTGACTACTAAGTGTTTATCATACAAGCTTTCTCAAAATATCAAAGTATTTTCTCAATTCACAGGATTTTAAACAGTGAAAGAGCAAAATACAGTTGCTAAAACATTGTGCAATATGAAATAATTGTATTATATAAATAGTATTTAACGTAAGTAAAAACTGAAACACAATTTTTTGACAAAAATTTTACAGATAAAAGAAAAAAATAAAAGCAATTTGTGCGGTGGACCGGGAGCATTTTAAAGGACTATTGGTGGATTACTCGAATTTTTTTTAAATAATCTCGCAATTTTAAGAAAATTATTTTCTAATGTTTTTAAGAGTCTTATATGTAATATTTACTACATTATTATGGTATCATTATAATATTATCATTAAAAATTAAAAAAAAAAATTAAAACTGCCATTCAGTATCCCTTGTATCATTATAAAGGTGCAGGTCTCTTCGAGACTTAAAATTGTGGATATTAAGTCTTTTTTTAATTTATCCTAAATCGATATATTCTGCTCTGTTTAAGACTAATTTTTATAAGATCTTTAATAAAACTCTATACAAAATATTTACTTGTGTTATTTGATTCAGTACAGTTTATTCAACTTAAATATATACCAAATAAATGTCTCACATTTAAATTTGCTACAAACATTAGAATAAAGCAGAATACATGACATTTTCTTTCCCAACGAAGAAGCGTTAAGAAATCATTTCATGTATTAATTTCCCTTGACAGTCTGCTTATGTATGGATAAATATTATTTGTTCTAACCCGTGTAGTATTTTAGAAAAGCAGGTGTTTATTTTAAAACTTAATCTTGAAATATTTAACGTTTTCTTCAATGAATAAATAAATAACATACTTCCTCACTTAAGGATTATTCTACATACCTTTCACAGATAGCGTTATTTAATTGTTGGTAGCTTATCGCTTGATGCCTGTTGCAATTACTTTTCAGAGTTAACTCAAGATAAAGATTTCTTTCTTTACTCAGATTAACAGTTAATGAGCGCTAAGGCATTGAACAAACTTTCTTGTATTTACAAAGTATTAAAACTACTGCATTGCAGTAAAGACTTTTAGGGATATTTACTGTCACTTATCTTATTGGATGTTTCACTTTTATATATAAAGGGAACTTAGTTAAAATGCAGATTTTCTATCTCGTGATTTTATGGCAAAGTAATACTCTATTTCTTAAGTTTATTGTGCGAACTGTGAATTGTAAAATGTTTAATTTACACTAAGTGTTTCTCTGTCTAATGAAAATTTTATTAGGTATTAGTATGTATGTTTGATAGCTAAATTATTTTGTATTGTTTAGTAATGAATTGATTATATATTTTTTCTACGGGGTGTAATTTCTTTTCTTAATATGCAATTCTGATTGTAAATTCAAAATGTTTCCTAAATACGAGGAGCATCCGAAATGTAAGTTTCCCTATTTAAAAGAAAAAAAAGAACTCACACTTCCCCGGACATATTTATTGGCAACAAGTACAGCAATGTTTCAGCTATTTTTCAACATAGCCACCACTAGAATTGTGACACTTTTCGCATTGTGTAATCAACTTGTGTATACCTCTGTCGTAGAACTCTGCCGCCTGTGAATGGAACCAGCCTTCCTGTCCCAGAAAACCGTGCACATCTCTTTCCGTACCGACAGCGTCTGTTTGAATTTGGTCCTGACCGAAGATCCACTGTAATGTCAATGCATTGATTGCTCCTTGGTTTTTGGGGTAAAGTGCGAAATCCAAGTCTCATTGTCCGTGCGATTCTGTGGAGGAACTCTTCGCCGTAACCATGATAGCAGAATGCCAGTGCTGCTCCTAAGAGTTGAATTTTGTGTTCGAGTGTCAGTTTCGGCTCATAGAGCTGATGATGAATTTCAATTGGCACAATTCTTTGTACATTCACCGACCGAAGGGGGAATTTGAGTTCCCATTTTGAACCACTGCTACCCAGCTACTGGCGCTAATCGGGACTTTTCCAGATGGCATATGAATAATACGTCATACATCTGTTACGCACGCTCAATTGACACGGCTAATTACGTTTACTTTAAAAGAAAAAATATCGGGAAACTTACTTTCTGGATGCGCCTCGTATAATTTTCTTATCTTTGTAGGATTTTTATTTAATGTAACATTTTCTAAAATGTTATTACTAGTAAGTTCTGTATACCCTTAATGAAATAAAGATTCTCTGAAATCTTCATGTAGTAAAGGAAGCTTTGGAGTATGTAATTGATGTATACTACGGTGTACTTTGAGCAGAAAAGGAAATGGAAACAGCTCGTATATAAGCAGTATAATTTTATTTGTTTCAAAATGCAAGGTCACCTGCACTTATAGAATTCGTTTTTGCCAGCATCAGATTTGTATTGGCTATTTTAATATGGGAGTACCATACAGGCTACCAAAAGTACTCTTTGGAACAACACAAAGTAGTTTCTGGAAATTTTAAACGCATTCACCAAGTAAAAGACAACTGAGGTTATCCTGCCCCTCCAGTAATCCATGATGATTTAACGGACACAGCGATTACGATACTGTAACGTTTTCTAGGGATCACCTAAACCGAAGTACACCGCTGATCAGGAAGATCACTCAGACAACCAGATATTAAAATTCCGTTTATTGAGGGATCTTGGTTAAATGGGTATATTTACAAGTTATATTCAAAGGTCCACCGGAAGGAAATCCTCGGATGTCAAACACCGGTAGAAACTGCTTCGCTGCTTCTCGGGTCCGCACTCAGGAAAATAAGTCGACTTTGATCAGGCAACCTGACCGCAAAAAAGACAAACCTTCTCTCCTTAGCCTCTAATAATCCTATAAACAAGACTTGGCTCACCAATCAAGTCCACACACACACACACACAAAAAAAAAAAAAAAAAAAAAGATAAAGTCGCCCCAAGACTCACCAAGGCTTACCTCTCTCTTGAGAGGTGAACACTTCTTTGCAAGCGGCAGCCCGTTTCCGAAAAAAAAAACCAAGAAGGAGCTTGAGAATGGGCTCTCTCCACATTTTAAAGGCCCTTGAAGTGACTTGGATACAGCATGACATCACTCATTTTCCGGAGACCTTATAGGCTGGGAGGTTAGGAGGGCTATTGATATGCCTCGATATTAATTTTCATCAGCCAGCCATCAGGGGATTGATCACTATTATGTTATAGTATCATAACCCCAGAATTTTTCGGTCCACTCCATTGTTACCGAGGTCCCACTTGCCCGAGAATAAAAGCAGGTCATCAACTGTTTTCCTCACCGGTAACAAGTTGACCATTATACTTCAAGGCATGCGTCTAGAATCCCACAATACTCTTTTACATACCCCAATAGCCAATAATGAACACCGAATCTCTTTGGCCATCTCAAACCTCGAACTCACAAACTTACGGTTATGAGGTCGATGCCTTTGTCTACTGAGCTACCCAGGCTTCTTAGTATAGGAGCATTGTAATTATTATTGTAATTAATATATACTTACATATTTTAGAGTTGTGAAAAATTTATATGAAATCATACGATATGATTTGAGTACATCATAATAGATTGCGTAAAAGTGTTTTTCTTCCGTACTGAAGTACTTTTAGTTAATATGTGTCTATGTTATCTGTTTAGCTGTGTACTACACTCAAGAGCCAAAACATTATGACCACCCCTACATTTTGCAATGAACAAGCCTGGATCACGTGGAAGGCACGTAATCATGTTAAAGAGGTATTTAACTGCTGCTGGAGAGTCAGAAGAATCATTATTTCACTTACTTCTGTGTGTGATGGGATAGGCTGCGGATCTAAGAGATTTTGATAGAGGGGAGATATTAATGGGTCGAAGGCTCAGAACAAGTATTTTCATAACTGCTTAATCGTTGCTTAAACATCTGGTACAATCTGTCTCCGGTCATCTACCAAGGACTTGTGGCATCCATGCCAAGGCAGGTTGAAGCTATGTTGAGCGTTAAAGATGGGCCAACTCCTTATTGACATGTGGTCATAATGTTTTGGCTGAGTGTATATGAAATCATGCGATATGATTTGAATATATCATAATAGATTGCATAGAAGCGTTTTTCTTCAGTTCTGGAGTACTTTTGGTTGATGTTTATCTATTTTATCTGTTTAGCTATGTACTATGTCTTTACTAAAAGAGTTGTTGAGAGGTAAGATCCCACACTCACTCTGTCATAACGATGGTCATAAACTTATTGTGGTTGACTTGTAGTGTGGCTTCTGTTTTATTCGGTTATGTAAGTAATTAAGAAAAATCAATTTTCATCTAAGGAACTATATTGTTTAATCATGCGTGTAATTTTATTTTACAAAAGATTGAAGCATGAAACTTAGTTTTAGCGTTAAGGAAACATTATACTTTCAAAACTATTTTATTTTTTTATTTTACCTATCTGCTTGAAAATTCAACATATTATAAACAATAAATAATTGTAAGAGTGTGTACAGTTGCAAGGAATAGTTTTAATAAGTTTAAAAACTATTAATTATTAATTGTTACAAAAAGAAATTTTATTTAAAGCAATTTATATGCCTATCCCCTTCACGAACAACAGAGTCAATTTTATTCATAATATACATTTTAGGCAATACAACAAACCTTTTTTGTCGTAAATATTAGAAATATAGCTAAGATAATATTTAATAGAGGAAATATTTTTCTATCTCATATAAAACAGCATAATAATTAAACTAATTAAAAGTATTTTTGTTTGTTGAATTATTTCCTCTGTTTAATGAAATTTTAGTTTTATACTCTACCTGGAAAATCATAGATAATTATCAAAGATATATAACGGTTAAAAATTCACCTAAAAGGCAAATACTTACAAAATTCAAAATTTTTGATAAAGAAAATCTGTTTAAGACTAGATTTACGGACTGAGCCAATTTGACTCATAAAAATTTGATCAATATATCTATCAATCTATCTATATATCTATCTATCTATCTATCTATCTATATATATATATATATATATATATATATATATATATATATATATATATATATATATATATATATATATAACTTTAATATCATATTTCAAAAACATACGTTGGTTTTTACTTACGTAGTAAAATATATGTAAATTTTCCTTCCTCTTCCCCGCAGACGCTTTCATTACGCATTATCAAATGTTGTATACCTATTTTCATGGTTGTGAGCCAATTTGACTCATAGAATGGTTTAACAGTTAATATCATAACATGAAATTTATTGGTCCTATCAGTCCTGGGCAATAGTCAAGTGATTTGTTTCTCTTGTAATTCACGCAGATGGCCTCTACAAGTTTTCTACAACATTTTAAATTTAACAGCTATCAATGCTTGGATTATGCATAAAGAGACGACTCAAGTAAATATTTCACGAAAAGATTTTATTTTCCAATTGGCTGGAGAGCTAAGATGTAAATATGGAGAAAAAGTCGAGAACACTTCCATTCCAATGACAGAAAGTCATGCTACTGACACACGGAAGAATCATCAAGTTCAACAATCATGAAAAAGAAACAGATGTAGAAACCATTGTGCTAAATGTAATAGAAATCTTTTCATAAAATGTTTTTCAAAAACAGATTTTATATGTAAAAAATGTGTTCCATGAATTTTTTGGTATTAAACATTTTATTGAAATTAAACTATTTTCTTTGAAACTATTTTCTTTGCAAAAAAATTCAATTTTCTTGTATGAGTCAAATTGCCACACTTAAGTAAAAAAAAGGTATATGATCAACATCCGGAAATCTAGTGTTAACACTCGACTACGTGCATCATGCTTCTGAGGCCCGAGCGTTTTAAAAACATCTCACACAAAATCATCGAAAAGAAATAAACTTCCCAAATTTTCAGTAGCTCTGTAATACGTGTTTCAGACCCCAATCACATGCATTTCTAAAATTTTCTCTGAATATTTTTCTTAATATGAGGTACTTTTAATTTATTCGGGCTCCAGATATCCAGTGCATATGCATACACTTTAGCGTTTCTACTTAGTGTTTGTGGTCGGAAGAGTGATGCTGTCAAAAATATATCGTTATTTGATTAACTCATTAACTTGCACGCTCGATTTAACTCGAGCGTGCTAAACTGGCCAAACTGTGCACACTCGAGATATTTCCAGCGGCGTTGTACTTTAAAGTTGTTATAATTTTTCACACTCGAATGCAATCGAGAATTGAAAATAACAATGTGAAAGAAAAAAAAAATGTTTTATTGATATTTATCATTTACATGGGATTGTAAGCTATAACACTTCATTATTCAAGTATAAAATATATATTTTTTTCTAAATTCCACGTTCTAAATTGTGTTTTTTACATTAAAAAACATTTTTTTTAGCCGGCCTTTTTCAAAAATGAACAAATGATGACATATAAAGATGTTATTTAAGTTTTTAATGTGTGTATGTCTTATATTTGCGCTTTCGGAATATTAATACTACAGTATCAATATTACAATACAACATTATTTTTAAAAATTAATATTTTAAATAATATTAAATATATTTTTAAATTTCAATAAAACAATTTTTGTAATACAAATTTTCTGTTTATCCTCAAAACAAATTTTGTTGGTATTTGGCTGAGAAAACTTGCACCAGGCCTCCGAGGCCCGTCGCGGGTTCTAGATTTAAAGTAGCCATTGGCTACTACTGAAATATATGCTATGGTAATAATTTTATTTATTATTAGTTGACTGATATTTTAAAACATTTTTTTTAAATTCTTATACTTAATTCTTAATTATTTCATAATTCACTAATGCAGAAATATCAAATTTCGCCAGAATTTCGCTCAGCTGAAGATCCATTGTAGCCGTTAAATACTAAATCATTTTAAAATCGTTAAAGTAAATATTCTTAAATTACTAATGCATTTTATTCAATATGATGATAGCTATTAATCCTCATCGTTTAAAATGCCCTGGTACACTTAATTCTACAGATGTCATGCTGTAGAAATAATCTAATACATCTCTATCGGTTATATGGTCAACTCAGTGGTCCAGAAAAATTAGACCACATAAGCGGTGTGACCATATATGCCGAACAATACAACCCTATTGAATTATCACAGGATTATATTAACCTGATAAAAAAAATTATACTTTTAAGAACATTTTAAAAATTGATTCGAGAAGTAAAAACTACATTAAAAGTTGCAATATTTTTTGGTGGGAAATTTATTAGCTTACCTTACTAATGAAAGTACATCACACATACGTACATTCATGTTCAATGTATTTAAAAATAATGATGTATATAAGTTTGATTTCTTTTGTTGGTTGTTAACACAACGTTTTCTAAGTCCCTAATAGCTTTTAAATATTCATCTGCTGCTTCGGAATTAGTAAATTAATACCTGAGGTTATATTGGAGAGAACTTCAACCAATAAACAGTCAGATGTCCACTTGTTATCAGGGGGGATAATAACTGAGAGAGGTAGAAAACTCCGACGATGAGTCTACACAAGCAAAAAAAGGGGAAAGGGGGGAAAATAAAGTCTTGAATTCAGGTCTTCTCCGATTTCAAACTAAATTCTTAAAAAAAATATAACCGGTAACAAGAAAAATAAAATTACTTGCGCTTTAACACATGTTCCCTAATAAGTTAGACTGGACTTTAGAACACTGACCATATAAGCGGGGTGCCCTTAGAAGTGGGTGATCATATAGGCGGTACTGACTTTATTACACATATTGTCTACCCTATTTTACTTTCAAACTTTATCAAATATTTTAGTTTATATAAAAATGTTACTCTCTCTAAATTTGTTTTACATTGTAAAGTTCTATGAATGTTTCATATATTTTTATGGTTTAATATGTTAATTTTGAAAAATTAATTTCTAATGTGTTATAGGGTCTTAAGAACGCATTGAAATGCATAACGCTTTATAATAATAGATAATTCTTCTAGATTATCTCTGAAATTTATATTCGTTATTAATATTCAAATAAAGTGGAATGCATGTCATTTTCGTTCACAGCGAAGTAAATTTGAAGCAATCAATTAAAGTATTAACTCCCCTGACAGACTATTTATATACCGATATATTTTGTTTGTTCTAAGGCACTGGCGGTGTTTCATCAAGACAGGTATCTATTTTTAAACTTAATCTTGAAATATTTAATGTTTTCTCCGCAGAATAATCAAATAAGTAACAGATTTCTACGTTAAAGATTATTCCATCGCTTCCACAGATAGTTCCGTTTAATTTTTGTAAGCTTATTCCTCGATGGATGCTAGTAATACTTTCCGAAGTAAAATGGAGATAAAGATTCCCTTATTTGCTAAGATTAACATTTGGGAAGAGCTGGAGTTTCGAATAAGTTTTCTTTCATTTAAAAAAGTATTAACGATACTGCATTTCAACGATGATTTTTAAAGGATATTAGCTGTCACTCATCCTAACGGAAATTTCATTTATCTAACATTTAAAGAGCACTTACTGAAATGACAGTGCTGATATTCAAGGATATGTTATTAGACTTAACCGGTAGTTTATTAGCATGACAGAAAAATCGATGATTTTGTCAGGAAAACTGGTATTTAAAGAATGCATCTAAGGAAAAATTGCGTGTAAGGGAAAAAGGGAACTTAGTGTAAGGGAAGTTCTCACATTTAAAGTTTATCGCATCTTATTAGCACTAAACATTCCAACACTGAATACAAACCTATTTCTACCATAGTCGAAGAAATGACAGAACTTTATGTTTCACGATTGAATGTATGAAATATGGATATTGTGAAGGAAATAAGTAAATGAACTTTATTATAGATAAATGTATCAATAAGTTATATTTGGTTCAGCATTTTCTACCTCTTCCCGTGAGTCATCGTCAAAGACATACCAGAACAGGACCGGTTTGAAATAGAAAGAAATTTCGGACTTCTCCCAACCAATAAAAGGGTCCGTTGGTTTGGGAAATTCTGACCTCCCGCCGTTCTGGAGTGGACCCCTGGTTTTTTCTCCACGAGGCTGTCTGATTTTTTTGAGAGGACAAGGTTGTGACCTAGAAGGTGAACGCTGCTAATATCCCGGGCTTGCGGGATAGACCTTTTGAATAACATTATAGCCATACTGTTCTTTACGACCCGCTCTCCTTCAAGAGCAATCTTCGATATCTACAAATGATAAGTTGATTAAAATAAACAAAATTATACATTATCAATTTTTATAATAATAATAAGAATTAAAAAAAAAGAATTTTCAATTCATTTCCTTTTTTATTCAATTTCTGCCATTAGTTTACATTCTCGCTCTATAAATTTATATATATTGTTAAAATTTTCAATCGTTATTAAAATACATTTTATTCATCCAAACAAGTTAAAAACATTTTTTTAATTTTGCAGTGGATCGCACTTGAAATTAACACTGTTTTTTTAAATATTAATTCGTTAATTAAATTTAACACTAGATTTACGGACCGAGCCAATTTGACTCAAAAATTTGATCATTATATATATATATATATATATATATATATATATATATATATATATATATATATATATATATATATATATATATATATATATATATATATATATATATATATATATATATATATATAACTTTAATATCACTTTTCAAAAACATACGTTGGTTTTTAGTTAAGTAATAAAATATTTGTAAACTTTTATTCTTCTTCCCCGCTGACCCCTTCATTTCGTATTATCAAATATGGTATACCTATTTTCCCGGTTGTGACCCAATTTGACTCATAGAATGTTTATGAAAATAAATAAATATAGTAATAAATATAGTATAAAGTAAATATAAAGTATAGTATAAAGTAAATATAAAGTATAGTATAAAGTAAATATAGATGAAAATATATTGTAAGCTAATTTGACTCATAGAATGGTTTAACAGTTAATCGCATAACATGAAATTTATTGGTCCTATCAGTCCTGGGATATTTTCCAATTGGCTGAAGAGCTAAGATTTAAATATAGAGAAGTCGAGAACACTTCCATTCCAATGACAGAAATTCGTGCTACTGACGCACGGAAGAATTGTCAAGTTCAACAATCATGCAAAAGAAACAGAAGTAGAAACCATTGTGCTAAATGTAATAGAAATGTTTGCGGAAAATGTGTTTCAAAAACAGATTTTTTTATGTAAAAATGTTTTCCATGATATTTTTTATAATAAACATATCATTTAAATTAAATTGGAAGTATTTTCTTTGCAAAAAACTTCAATTTTCTTGTATGAGTCAAATTATCTCACTTCAGTGAAAATAGGTATATTATCAACATCCGTAAATTCGTAGTGTTAATAAATTCCATCAGTTCGTAATTTCCATCAGTCACTGTGAAATTTGGCAACAATGGTGTTCACATAATCGAACCAATATCACTTAAATCCCCCTCCCCCTCCCCCAAAAACCAAACTACGGTACTGTTGAATGAAGAGTGCTATATATCATTAATACTATCATGGGCATCAACAGTATAGAAGATGAAAGGTAGCACTGTAGATTGTGCGGTTATATATCTAAGACGAAAACTGTTCACAGAAGGTAAAGCTATGTCGGCTTGAGTAGTGTGGAATCATTAGATGGACTAATAATTGAAAAACTAGACTTTTCGAAACTCACTAGTAAGGTTCCCTGTAATAATGCAGCATTACAGATATGGATAGAAGGAGAAAATATACACTACCATGAGCTTCATAAATTAGAAATGAAAAACAAAGAAGTAATAGTAAATAGTAACAAATAAAAATAATAGTCCAACACCATATACCATACATAGAAAGGGAAACAGGAAATTGCTAGGAAATTCGTTTTCTATGTTGTCATTTAATATTGTGATTATTTCGTAGGTATATACATTATGTTTCGAATGTTTAGAATAATTGTAGTTATTTAATAAAAGGTAACTAAAATAAAATTTTCTTTATTGACCTAAATAGGAATTGACTTTAATTTTTGTTTATATTACTTGTTTACATATGCATTACCGGTCATTTGACAAATTACGATATGTTTAGTGTTAAAGCTGATAGACACATGAGTAAGTTGCATCTATTTTCACTGATCTTAAGTCTTTAAGGAGACTTAATGTTTACCGAAACTTTAAATTTTCATTATTTACAAATGATTTCCAATTTATATTAAATAAAAATATATTTAAAGTAAAATTATCCGTTTCTTTGAAAAATGAAATTTTTAGAAGTCCAGTAATTAGCTTCGATATTTAAAACCTTTATATATATTTTTCCTTTTTTCTACCATGAAACTGACAGAGCGTCTGGGCCAGCCGCACGTGAAAGTGGAGTACTCGTAAGAAAATAGAATAAGAACTAATTCCTCCTGCTGAATTTTGTTTATTTTGAATATAAATAAATGTGTAAATAGGGAACAAAAAGGCTAATTAGGTCATTATGCCCATGGGACCACACTCGGTCTAAGATATGCCAAACATGGCTTCTTGGTGTAAAAAAAAAATTGGTGCAGAAAAAATTAAGCTCCATACTCCTTGCTCTCTCTCAAGGGGACCTGCATATCTCTCGAAAAAGTTCGTTGGACAGCCTTGCCTTGGCCGAAGATGGCTACTCCGCGATTAGCAAACCCTCTTGACCAATCGGGTCGAAGGAGGATCACTCACTTTGCTTTCGCCTCTAGGTCAGTTTAGCGCTGGCGTTGTTGACCTGTAACTCTTTGTTACACCTTTCAAGATGTATATTTGTATATAATAATGTACAACAAATGAAAATTAAAATTTAAGCACAAGATAACTTTTGAAATATGTATGTAATTAACTAAATTTTCACATCAAATTAACGACAAAAATATTTTTACTCTGAACAGTAATTAGCTTCTATTTTTAAAACCATTATATAACTTTTATTTCCTTTCCAGAAGTATATATCTATATAAAAGTATACAACAATTGAAAATTAAAATTTAAGTACCCACAAAATGACTTTTGTAATATGTATATGACTAACTAAATTTTCACATCAAATTAACGAAAAAAATGTTTTTACTCTGAAAATGAATTAGCTTCTATATTTAAAACCATTATATAATTTTTTTCTTTCAAGATGTATATTTGTATATAAAAATATACAACGAATGAAAATTAAAATTTAAGTACCCGCAAGATGATTTTGAATTATGTATATAGCTAACTAAATTTTCACATAAAATTAGAGAAAAAAAAATGTTTTACTCTGAACAGTAACTAGCCTCTCTATTTAAAACCATTATATAACTTTATTCTTTCAAGAAGAATATATGTATATAAAAATATACAAAAAATGAAAATGAAAATTTAAGTACCTTCAAAATAACTTTTGAAATATGTATATAATTAACTAAATTTACACATGAAATTAACGACAAAAATGTTTTTACTCTGAACAGTAATTAGCTTCTATATTTAAAACCGTTATATAACTTTATTCTTCCAGGAAGTATATTTGTATATAAAAATACACAAAAAATTAAAATTAAAATTTAAGTACAAGATAACTTTTGAAATATGTATAAAACTGACTAAATTTTCACATCAATTTAAGGAAAAAATGTTTTTACTCTGAACAGTAATTAGCTTCTATATTTAAAACCATTATATAGTTTTTTTCCTTTCAAGAAGTATATTTGTATATAAAAATACACAACAATTGAAAATTAAAATTTAAGTACAAGATAACTTTTGAAATATGTATATAACTAACTAAATTTTCACGTCAAATTAAGGACAAAAATGTTTTTACTCTGAATAGTAATTAGCTTCTATATTTAAAACCATTATATATTTTTTCTTTGAAGAAGTATTTTTGTATATAAAAATATAAAACAAATGAAAAGTAAAATTTAAGCACACAGAAGATAACTTTTGAAATACGTATATAACTAAATTTTCACATCAAATGGACGATAAAAATGTTTTCACTCTGAAAATAAATATAAAGTTTTATAAATACCTTAGATTTTAATATTGAAAGAAATCAACTTTTAAAGAATGGGCGATTCATATGTGCAAGTCATAAATTTTTAAAATTAATCTTCAAGTCTTGAAAATTCCACTGTATTAGACATAGCGCCACATTTATTGGTTACTTGAAATATCAATTAAATTTTCCATGCCAAATACATGCTGTTCCTTTTTTTATATAAAGTTTAAAGGGCTTTAAATATATGATAATCCCATCTTCAAAGGGTTATGAACTATTAACCAATTAAAGGGTTTAAAAAATTGCCTGTATCAGGCTATAAAAATATATCAGTTATGTCATTAACGCTGTGATTCACAGAATTAAAAAATAATAATTATATTCTATTTATTGCGGTTAAGTAATTTTCTGCTTTCTTCCCTGCTATATATATTTAATACTTTTTTTTAAATGTTTTGTTTCATATGACAAAACAAAATAGCTTTTATACAGTTAAATACATATCAATAATTTAGGATTTATTTAAAACTAAAGAAAGAAGAATGTTTTATATTTTAACGGATCAAATATAGATGAAATTGAAATGAAGGTGTTTTAGCTTTAAAAATTTATTGTCTTTAAATACATAATAAAATTTTGAAAACATTTTTCAAACATTTAATGCCAATTTAAACATTTATAAAATCCTAGTAGTTCGTCTTAGTTTATTATAAAGAAAAATGTAGAAAAATTAATGCATTACACTTTTCAAAATACTTTTTATATTATTTTATGGTCCGAATAACTTAATAATAGATGTAAAAATCTACAAATTAAATTACATTGATCTCAAAACATGGTTGTATAGACTAAAGTAAGAATACAAAAATCTTTTCAATATATAGAGTTCAAAAACTGTTGAAAATGAGAAAAAAGTACTAATAAATTAAAATTATAACTAATAAATCATTAAAATAATATACTTTTATTTATTATCTGAAAGATAATTTGTTCTATGGGTAATACAATTATATAGAGATATATTTTACGCATTATTTAAAAGGAGTATTTTAGATGTCGCGGATGATGATATAGTTTTAATCTTTCATATTAAATTTTTTATGTATTTTATTTTATAAATTAACAGCTATATATACCGGTACAAACTAAACCGGTTTCAAATGTGACCCGAGTGTTAAATGGAAAACCGGTATTCACCAGCTCTTATTCCGAGAATTAATCTTCCAACTCAGTGAATCTGATCTACGGGATCGGCGAGATACATTTGGATTTAAATTTGAGGCACATGCAGATTTCTAAACATACAGTAAATAAATATGGTGGAAAATAAACACTCAATTTGAATTCTGATTTATGCAGATGTATACTTAGTTATGTAATTTACATAACTGTTAGTACTATTCTAGAATAAAATTGAGTTTTTATTATTCCTAGAAATTTTTAACATTTTATAAGAATAGAAACTAAACAAGAAATCCAAAAGTACCCTATTTTTTAAGATGACAGTGCGCTGATAAGGCTTTCAACTTTACAACTTTTATTAAAGAAAATAGAGGACTGTAAGTATATTATAAAGTACTTCTAAACTACATATATCGTGGTGATAAAATTTCGCTTAGAATCTATTTCATTCATTTTTCCTCGTATGATATGCAAGGACTACCAATGCATACATCTGTTCTTACATATTTAGATGACTTTATAAACAAATCACAGGTGCGCTTATAAAGAAAGACTTTTTAATTAACGTTATTAACAGGAAATTCATTCTTGAAAACTAACACATTACGGATCACCACTACTTGGTTACTATTAAATTGATCTTATCCATTCTTTAACACTAGATTTATGGATGTTCATCATATACTTAATTTTACCGAAGTGAGCTAATTTGACTCATACAAGAAAATTGATGTTTTTTGCAAAGAAAATAGTTCCAAATTAATATAAATAAAATGTTTATTATAAAAAAATTCACGGAAAACATTTTTTATATATAAAATCTGTTTTTGAACCACATTTTCCTCAAAAATTTCTATTACATTTAGCACAATGTTTTCAACATCTGTTTCTTTTGCATGGTTGTTGAATTCTTCCATTAGTCAGTAGCAAGAATTTCTGTCATTGGAATGGAAGCGTTCTCCACTTCTTCTCTATATTTACTTTATACTATACTTTATATACTTTATATTTACCTTATACTATACTTATTACTATATTTATTTATTTTCGTATACATTCTATGAGTCAATTTGTCTCACAACCGTGAAAATAGTTATACCACATTTGATAATACGAAATGAAGGGGTCTGCGGTGAAGATGAATGAAAGTTTACATATATTTTATTACTTAACTAAAAACCAACGTATATTTTTGAAAAGTGATAAAGTTATATATATATAGTGATCAAATTTTTAACAAGTCAAATTGACTCGGTCCGTAAACCTAGTGTTAATTTAACAATTCGAGAAAATGTAATTGGTAAAAAAAAAAAAAAAAAAAAAAAAAGATGCAAGCCTGACCGTTGGATGGAATTTTCATATATTTTTAACAGTTTAACAAATTTTTGAATGATTAAAATGTTATATAATTTTATTAAGTATTTAGAAATATGTTAGGTCAATATAGTCCTACTTTCAGCATAACCAGATTTTTTTAGGAAATATAAGGTACATTAAGTCAATTTAATGATGGCATTTTGTGCTTTCTTACTGTAACTTTTTTACTGTAACATTTTTTAGTACTATACTTAAATCTTTCTGCATTTTTGCTCTATGCCTAATTAAGAAACATCCTCATTTTATTATCTTTGTAAAGAAATAAATTTTATAAAAATAAGAAGTAATTGTTCCAAAATCGTTCAAAATTAGCTAACAAACTCAGGTTTGGTTTGTTTTGGTTTGGAGTGCTACGGTCTATTTTCTGCAACACTTTGTTTTGATCAATTCGACCTACACTTTAATTAAACTTTTATGTAATTACTTTCTTTTAACTTGATTATTTATTACTCACACGAACTAGGTCAAGATGGTTTGGTTTGGCTTGGAACGCTACGGTCTACTTTTTTGCAACAAGAGAGCTGGTGAGACCGGGACCTACAGCTTAAAGCCGACTCCGAAAGGCTACAAACATCCATGCGCCTGTGAGATTCGAAACCACGAACTCCGGTACCGAAGCCAGCACCTTACCAATCAGCCATTGTTCGGCTTAACATACTGAGTGCAGACATATAGTGCAATATACAATTTTCAAAATAGTTTTTGTAAACCATATAACTCGGCATAATTCTCTACCAACTTAAATTTTAAAAAAAAGTTAATATCAATAAAATATTACACTAGAAGACCGATTTTAAGAATAACATACAAAAATTGAATTATTTAAATTGAATTAATAAAAATAATTATTTTTTAATTTTTATTTTTATGCTATGCATAAAAACAAAATAAGACAAAGAAGTTAGTAATTTGATGCTAAATTCCTGTACAGACATTTCTAACTATTATGAAAGCATAGAAATTATGTATTTAATAATTCAGATAAAAATACAAAATAGGAAAAGAAAAAGGTGATTGCTTATAAATTTTTCTTTCCCCCATATACTTTTTCACAAACTGTAATCACCTCGAAAATACTATGATACTTTAAAATGCGCATATAAATGTTATCGTTTCAATGAAAGTATGAAAAAGTTTCAAAAAGGAGCCAACTTGATGTGGCATTTTTCCTATTAAATCAGTAGCAGAGAAACCGTTTGTTAGAAAGCTCACTAAAGTGGATAAAATAATGGGGTAGTTTATTTAAAAATTAATGAATGTTAAAATATTGTTCACAAAATTATCGCAATGTATTATATTTTGGGAACAATTTTAGAATATTTTTATTTCGAAAATGTTGTATGAACAAGGTTCACTTTCATAATAAAACAAAAAAAAAAAAAATAGAAGGTAATAAACATCCGTAGGAAGCTGGTAAAATATACTCTATATTTAAAGTATTCAGATGAAAATAAATACACACACATGCATATATATATATATATATATATATATATATATATATATACACACACACACATATATATATATACATATATATATATATATATATATATATATATATATATATATATATATATATATACATATATATACATATATATATATATATATATATATATATATATATATATATATATATATATATATATATATATATATATATATATATATATATATATATATATATATATATATATATATATATATATATATAACAGTAAAAATTGAAGTTGGTTAAGGTTCTAAAATATAAGAGTGGCGTCGTTTTGTTTCCAGTTTTGATGGTCATGTGACAGGGCGAGAGAAGTATTCCATTAGATGATGGAATGTGTGTGTGGTGTAAGGCCTAAGAAGGCTGTACGATATGGAAATAAAAGTTATTAACCACGACTATCTTATGTCATTGTAATTATGACTTTATTATTGTCCTGAATATGTTACACACACACACACATATATATATATGCACATATATATGTATATATAAACATATATATTTATTACTATACCATTTACATTACCCATGAATAGAGTCGAAAATCAGCGAATAAAGAATGCAAGTCAATGGTCTAATGAAATATTAGCAATATGTTCCTTATTTCATTACATAAAGAGACGAGAATGATTGCTGTCACCAGTGAAGGCGAAGTGAATGACCGTCCTTCGACCCCATTGGCCAAGAGTGGTTGCTAACCGCAGAGTAGCCATCTTCGGCAAAGGCAACACTGTCCAACGACCTTTTTCGGGAACTTTTTATTTCCTTAAATATACTCCTTTGTGAAATTACATCGTTGGCTAGTGTTAAAGGTGTTGTCAGGCCCAGCTTCCTACTTAAAGTACACCAAAAACTTGCTTGCGTAAACCTTTTCTTTCTGACTTCCTTCCGCATTAACTTGTTTTTTCTGTGTAGATGCTCCAGAGGGTGCGTCTCTCTCCTCTTACGTGATCTTTAAATAGTATTATAGTAGTACACTTATTTTTAAATATAACGCCCTTAATTTTTAAAACTCCATTTTCAATCCTGACATATGTATACATATGTGACCTGAGAAATTATTCATTGAATACATTGGAGAAACACCCCTATCATTTAGTTTACTTGGACTTACTGAGAGAAACTACACCTGAACTAAATGCAGGAATAAGTCATCAAAGACACAAGTTTAGAACTGTGAAAATTTAAATTTATTAAATATCAAAATGCATGGGCCTGAGTGATGTTAATCCTATTGCCAGGCTTATGGCTTGTCGTAAAATTTTAAGCTATATCTTTCGATGATTTTGGATCAAAGAGTGAGAGAGATTATTTATTTCCCAAGAGACTAGAGACTGTTCAGTACTTTTTGGGGGACGCAAGTGTACCTTAAACATTAACGTGAGGTCGAAAACCACGCAGGAAGCAAATCAGTTATTGAAGAAGCGAAACACATTTGTTTTATGGACAGCTCAAAAATGTGGTCAGTACATAGAAAAATTGCATTTGTGGCAGTGTAAATTTTGAGAGTTGGATAAACAGTGTTTAAGTCGGAGAACATATATATATATATATATATATATATATATATATATATATATGTGTGTGTGTGTGTATATATATATATATATATATATATATATATATATATATATATATATATATATATATATATATATATATATATATATATATATATATATATATATATATATATATATATATTTATAAATTATTGCGGTTAACCTTTTAACCGGTCCCTCATTGAAGTGCTAAATACATTGAAATTTTGAAATTAAACAGTGCTCTGTAATTTTTGCTACAGAGAAGTGCTTTTTGAAATTACTTGCTGCAATTCCTAAGAGGATTTTCAATTTTCCTAAGTATGATAATAGGAAATATGCAAAAATTTAGATTTTACTTTTACAAAATTGAATTTTAAATTTAAAATGCCACAAAATAAATGCTTATTAAATTGAAGTATATCTCTACAACCAACGATTTCCTAGAGTAAAAGTATGTTAAGAATTTAAATATGCACTCTGAATGCATCTAAAAGTAGTTTCACTTTCGAGGCAAATATTTTTTTACTATTAATTAGTTATTTTAAACGTAGCTTCTTAATTGCATTGTAACGAAGAGTTACAGTTCAACAACGCCAGCATGAAACTGACCTAGAGGCGAAAGGAAGTGAGTGACCCTCCTTCGACCCCATTGGTCAAAAGGGGTTGCTAACCGCGGAGCAGTCATCTTCTGCAAAGGCAACGCTGTCCAACGAACTTTTTCGGGAGATCTGCGGGCTCACTCAGAGAAAGAGTAAGGAAAAAGAGGTGTTAAGCTTAATTTCTTCTGCACGTTATCTAACACCATTTTTTTTTGTAAGACCAAGACGCCATGTTGGAAAAATCGAGTATGGTCCCTTTGGCATGATGGCCGAATGAGCACTTTTATTATCTATTTACACCTTCATTTATATTCAAAATAAGCAATATTCAGCAGTAGGAATTAGATTTTTTTTCAATTTTGTATTTCCTCACTTGTACTCCACTTATACGTGCGGCTGTCCTAGAAGCTCTGTCGGCCGCATCTCTACATGCACCACTTTAAGGGCAGGTCTCGACAAAACCGTTTAAAGAATAACTTCGATTAACCCATAAAGTCAACCAATAGTGGGACTCAATTCTAAGTTTAAACGGAGATTAACTGCGGTTGGTTAAACGACTTTGGTGAAACCGGCCCTAAGAACTTGTCGATATAATCACTAAAACATCATTCAAACCATGTAGATAATATAATGAAAATTTAATAGCATATAAAAAATAATTTAACGTATTAACACGTTGTATGCGGGCACAATTACCTTGAGCGGGCGTTTTTGCTCTTAAATTTAGTTATTCAGTTAATTTTCAATGGATCGAAAATTATTTAATTTTACATCAGTCTCATCAATTGATGTAAAAACTAGTTTTTTTTTCCAAAATTTTCCAGAATTTATGAAGTAGACAAAAACATGCGGCCGTGTGTTCCTGTATAAACCATTATTTTTGTACCCACAAACAAATCATGTTGTTACACTAACCCATACTAATACATGACCCGCGCACAAGTATCAATTGTCAGAAATCGTACTAGTACGTGTCCCTTATACAATGTGTTAAGATAAAATATAAAGTAAGGAACAATATAATTCTCCTTGTAATTTTAATAATTCTTTTAAAATTAAAATAGACAATATGTTTTCTAACGTATTAATTTTGAGGAACATTCTAATTGAAAATATGTAGATTTATTATATAATAATGATATGTCAATAAGTTATTAAATTTCATAGCTCTTAATCGCTTTTTAAAACTTTTATTAAATTTGTCGGTTAGACATTTTTATAGCTTTAGTAATTATTTATTTGTACGAATAAAATTATTTAGTTTTCAACAATTTTTAATTTGAAATAAGAAAAAAGAAGTATATATAAATTAGGAAATATAAAAACAATAATAAATACTAAATATTAAAAAATAATTAAATAAGTAACTGTAAAACTTTAATAAATATAAAAATTTTTAAAAATAATTCAATAAAGAAATATTAAAAATATTAATAAAAATAAAAAGATATTTGCGAACAATTATATTCAATAATTATATAAAATTAAATCAGATGAAATCTAGCTATTTTACATTAGTCATTAAAAATCAAGCGAAGAATCTCAATAAAAAATAAAACACGAGTGTAAATTATTAAGAAAACTATTAATATAAACGAAATATGAAATAAAATTACTCTCATTATTAAGCCACCTTTATATTATTCCTAACTAAGTTGATAAGAATTGAAATTTCCTTATATATCAACTATATATAACTACATAATTTTATCTTAATTAAAACTTTTGAAAACCTGTATAAACTACGTTTAATTATATATAGAAGCAGGATATTTTTGATATTTGAAAGATATAGTTTTGATTTAAAAAGAAAAGGAAGACCATAAATATCGCTTTATGGATATCTTTACTATTAAATCCCCGTTACATTAGAATTAAGTAAGATTATGAAATTAAAATTTATAGCATAACTTCTTTCGAAGCATATTAAGCTTATTAAGGCATTAAAATCATTTTCCATAATTAAACAGAAAGGAAATAATACTAGTTATTGTAAAACTTATATTTACAAAATCAATTCTTAAAATAAAAATACAAAGTATTTTGTCAGGATTCCAATTATAAACTGATATACTAAAGGTAACGATTCTAATGAAATTTAATTATTTAAACTGTTTAATTAATTCAGATAATAATAATCGATATATATTCATTCACTTCAGTAAAAAAATAGCAGTTATATTCTAATTTAAATAATTGTTTATAAAAATTTTATTTATTTCTATAAATATAGATTACACACACATACATACATAACATATATATATATATATATATATATATATATATATATATATATAATATATATATATATATATTATAATATATATATATGTATATATTAAAACAGTCTTCTTGATAATAATAAGTTTATTAAATATAGTTTGATTTAAAAGTAAAACTTGAGCCATTTTATATATATATATATAAGCGTGGAATGTGTTATAATATAATATTAATATTATATATCTTATTATATAATTCCTATAAATATCTTTAAATTACTCCGAAGTTACGCAGATTATTTATTTTATTATTATAAAAGAGTAAAATTTATAACTCACGTAAATTCCAACTACCCCATTTTTAGACATTATATATATATATATATATATATATATATATATATATATATATATATTATATATATATATATATAATATATATATATAAAAGTGTGTGTGTGTGTGTGTGAAAATAACAATTTCGATACAAAATATATGAGAATTACTCATCAACGCTAAAACATATTGAACTAATATCAAAAAGCTTATATATATATATATATATATATATATATTTATATATATATATAATATATATATATATATATATATAATTATAAGATATTACATTAATATAAGAATTTTGATTGTTATATTTCAGATAATTTTGTATAAAATAATTTTGACATTAAATATAATTTTAAATTTAAATATTACTTTTTAAATAAGATGTTTATCATATTATATAATTTCTTGTTCAAAAATAAAATATTACATTTGATTGTATTGAAATATATATTAATAAATTGTAATAAATTTCAAAAATTAATATTTTCTTTTAATATAAATATTAATATATATAAAGGTTTAATGTTCATATATTTTACTTGTGAGTTAATTTGGATTTGAAATATTACATAACGACAGTTAAATAAATATAATAAATTGTACTAATTTCAAGAAAATAATATTTTCTTTTAGATACAAATAGATTAATATACAGATAAAAGTTTTAAAGTTCATATCTCTTTTACTTTGAAAGTAATTTAGATTTTAACAATTACATTCATTGAAATATATATTAATAAAGTTGTAGTAAATTTCAAGAGGAATTAATAATTTCTTTTAGATACAAATAGCTTAATATACAGATAAAAGTTTTTAAAGTTCATATCTCTTTTACTTTGAGATTAATTTGGATTTGAAACAGATTACATAACGACAGTTAAATATCAATTAATAAATTTGTACTAAATTTCAAGATAAATATTTTTTTCTTTTAGATACATATAGCTTAATATACAAATAATAATTTTTAAAGTTCATATCTCTTTTACTTTGAGATTAATTTAGATTTGAAACCCATTACATAACGGCATTTAAATATCAATTAATAAAATTGTACCAAGTTTCAAGAGAAATAATATTTTCTTTGAGATACAAATAGCTTAATATACAGATAAAAGTTTTTAAAATTCATATCTCTTTTACTTTCAGACTAATTTGGATTTGAAACCGATTATATAATGGCATTTAAATATCAATTAATAAAATTGTACTAAGTTTCAAGAGAAATAATATTTTCTTTGAGATAGAAATAGCTTAATATACAGATAAAAGTTTTTAAAGTTCATATCTCTTTTACTTTGAACTTAATTTAGATTTGAAACCGATTACATAACGACACATGTATATATAAAGGTGTATATACAATGAAATTGAGAGAATGTATTAGTAATATAAGATTTATTTCCCAAGAGTAAATGTGAAAAGTAAAATGACATATGTTCGGATAAAAAATTAGAAATGTAATAAAGTTTAGTATATATTTATAACATTAAAAATTGATAATATCTTGATTACAGCATTTATCAAATACGAATATTTTTTTAGTTGTTTTCAGATCATTCGTGTCAAGCCATGGTAGTCTGGTATAGATATGGTGCACGTATGACATTATAAGTAAAATCAGTTTCAGAGAAACGCAATTTCTTTTTCTACGATAAGCGTATCATTATGGTTTTTATCGACTAAAACATTCTGTGACATACCGTGACTTGTTACGAAAATGTATTTTCATATATACAGTGCACAGTATGTATACATTTTAAAAATAAAAGTGTGTGTACTTTATGTAAATTTGAAACTTTATAGGTACGTTTAAAACTATTCTATCTCTTGGAAATATAAATCATCGTGTATTTATATTAATAAAAAATTTATTTTTACTACGTTGATATATATTACTATATGATTATGAGGCGTAAAATAAATCATGATAATAAAGCATTAGGAGAGAACATTTTTGACTGCTTCCATGTAAATGTTCAGATTATATGTCAATAAACAGTACAGCAAACAAAGGAATAGAAGATGATGTTACTAATGACTTACTTCCATTAGAGAATGAATGACCTTAACATGGTGCTATTAGGGAAATAGAATGTGTGTAAACAGTGGTCATTAAGGGGTGGAGACAAAGTTATTAACACAATTTCATTATTTGTGGTTAAAAAAATCATCTTATCATAGTTTTCAAGAAAAATAATTAAAGACATACACAAACACACAGGTATAATGGAGTGGAATTTCAAGGTACCATTCTATAGTGGAGAATTTTTTTATTTTATTTTATTTTATTTTATTTTTGTCTTTGAGTAAATTTACGGAACCATTCTATGGGTGTAGGGAATCCACAAAAAGACAACAAAAAAGTGTATTATTTGATGAGTGGTGATGTATAGTGAAGTACACTATATGACCATAACCTCATTTTTGATATTTAAATTAAATTTGATTTTTCACCAACATATGTTTTAAATCTTAAAGTTAAAAAAAGTAATTATAGATTTAATTGAATTTATTGAGACAAGACGTTAAACTGAAAAGAAAAATTAATTATTTGACAACTAGTAAAACATTTAAAATTATAAAAATTAAATTAAAAAAAGAAAAGGAGAAAATAAAAAAATGTCACTTATAGTGACTGCGAAATGAAACTACGGAGGACACAGCTCTGGGTTTCTTTTCTCTGCTTGTGTAGTAGGTGTCTCCTCACTGTCCACTCTCGCTGCTGGACATCAAGTCCGCAAATCTGCAAAGCTCATCAACATTCCTTGCGCCTGGCGGTACGTTGAAAAATCGCCAAGCGCAACACTAAAACATTCCAATGTGTGAAGTGGGGATATTTCATATCATAAAAAGAGCGAATTTATGGAACTATTGCATCATGGTGCTCGCCAAGGAGAATGCCAAGTGACGCTCTTGGTATGCGTGATTGGAACTCCAGAGCGGTTTATGGTACAAAAAAATAACTTTTCGTCTCACCAAGAATTGGGAGCTTGGTTGAGAAGGTATAAACAGGGTATTTTTGTTTGAGGGAAGCTTTATAAAATTAAACTAAACTTAATGGAACATCAGGACAACAGATCCGGTGCTTGAAAGTGTGAATAGGCAGTAAAAACTCTACGGGGCCTATCAAAATATCATTAAAATATTCTAATCGAAAGTTTTTTTAGGGAACAGGATTGTACTGAAATTATTTAATGAAGAAATCTACGTTTTTTATTTTTTTACCTTTTACGTCTTACTTTTTATTTTTCTTTACCTCTGGGAATAATTGTTGCCATAAACGAGCATTAATTTTTTATGAATGCTATATCACACTCTTAGCTATTTAAAAATATTGATTTAAATTATATTAAGAGATTTTAGACGGAAGTTTTATTTACAGAAATACTAACTAAAATAATTCGAGTTGTAATGTAAGTTATAGTATACAATTTTGGTATAAATTAAACAGCTTCTCTAACTGTTTAAATAGTATTGACCACTTGCCTGATTATCCCAAGTTATCTCAGGTTTGTATATATTGCAGTAATTATTGTTCCGAGTAAATTCGGGCAAAGCAGAATTTGTCAATACTATTTGTTTTATTACGGTTTTACTCGGCTTGGAGGATATGAAAGGAAATATTCAGCTTTGATGGGCAGTTTGCTAAGTTTTGTTGGTTTCGTGGTTCTTTTGGCGGGACTAGTCAGGTGTTTTCCTCTGATCGAAAAGCTAATTTCAGAAAATCATTTTAACAAATTTTCTGCCAAATCAGGAAGACCCAGCATTAGTTCTATACCCCCCAGGTTAACCTCAAAGCATTTTCCAGATGTTTTTCCTGCTACTGAAAAATATCAAATCCAACGCGACAGTGTATACTGTGCTGCATTGAATCAAATTTCAGAGGTAAGCCAGTTAGAAAAGAGATCCGATACCAGTGTACATAATGTCAGGTATCTCTTTGTGTTGTTCCTTGTTTCATAACTATCATACAAAACGAATATTTAACTTTTTTTCCATATGCCCGAGATAACTCGGGATAGTAAACTAATATTAAAACTAAATGCTTTTATACCTGTAAACTGTTAAAACCTACATATTTTGTTTTGTTTCGTTTCCTTGTATTTAATAATAAAATAAAAAAGTGATGATTTTTTGCAATACTGTTTTTAAAAATTTGTAAGGGAAGCGGTTAAAAGCAGTTGAAAAAAAAATAATGTGCAAATTTAGAATTGAAGGATATTATAACTGAATTAGCAAATAAAAAATCGCAGTTAATGCAGTTTATGGGTGTTTTTTGTTATTTTTGTATGCTTTATCAATTTCAAAATTGTTAATTAAATAAATATCAAAGCATTTTTTACGATATGTTATCCATAGTCAATTAAACTCACTGACGTCTTTAGGGACGTTACTGACCAACTCTACAGTCTAGACCATCGGCAACCTGTTTGTCTTAACGAATACTAAATTTGAAAATCAACGAGGCGCATATTTTACAGATATAAACAGGTATAAATAGATTAAAAACAGATTTTATAACTTTATTTTGTTGGTGTCATACATAATGTCAAATTCAGTGTAAACTTGGGTGTCCACATTTTCAGCTAATTTCTTATAATTGGGGATATGTAATTCCCGGTCCTTAAAATTATCCAAATGTATATTAAGCATAGTTCGGTATTTTGATTTCAAATATATTCATATTTGAGAACAAAGACTTGCAATTGTATGCTGTAATGAATTTTGAAAGAAAAGAATTATTTCGGATTACTTGGTAGTTTTAAATGCACGGTCTACGTGTGGTCTATTCGAAATACGATAACACTACAAAATACTTGCGTGTTTTATATACGCTCAAGGTTAGCAAACTGCTCATCTATGCACAATCCTAAACTCAACTGACTACTTGATGTATATCGCTTTGACAAGAATAGTAAATCGCTCTGGCTATCATTCATTTACATTAGTCCAGCATTAAAAATCGATACCATGGCGCCCGCGGGCGCCGCGTTGTATGGTCTAGACCATGCTCTAAGTGACTCTCACGTTCTTTCTTTTATCGAAGGAGCACCAGAGAATCTCTGCATACAAGGAGATGAAATGGTTCGAAAGAAGATGGTAAAACAAGAAATGACGTGATTTTTTTGAGGAGCAAATACTCAAACTCAGCCCACGACGCAACAGTTACCTAAACCGATCCTAACAATATATTAAAATCTGGGCTGATATATCTATATATATATATATATATATATATATATATATTTAAATATATATATATATATATTATATATATATATATATATATATATATATATATATATATATATATATATATATATATATATATATATATATATATATATATACGACATATATATATTTATATATATATATATATATATATTATACATACATATTTTTTAATTTTATATATAAATATATATATATATATATATATATATATATATATATATATATATATATATATATATATATATATATATACTATCACTTGGTTGTACTTGATGTATGAAATATTATTTACACATTCCACTACAGGTATTGCTACCACACTTTTAGATCACCTTACTAATAAGGTAAATACTTTAAGGTAATCTTCAAAATAGTTAATAAAATAATTAGTAATGTGTTAATAGTAAATTTATAGTGCTCAACAATTCGTACTTAATTTTACAGAAATCTTGGTGATTTTACGTACCGATTGCTGGATTGGTCACTTTTAAAATATTGTTTGTGATTACCCCATCAACTGTGTAAAAACAATAGACTCTTGTATGATATTTTAAGTAATGAAAGCTATAAGCTATAAGACTATTCAGAAATGGTAGATATTTACAGATTAGAGTGTTATTATGTTGTATCCACTAAACAGTAGGATGGTATAAAAGATACAAGCACTATTTTCATCTTTTAGTTAAAGATTACGGAATCGTCGTTGGTTGATGTCAGATTCTTACAATAAAGTTCTGCACTGTCATTTATTACAAATAAAATTTTAAATTTAACTAACCCATGAAAACAACAAATTCATTTCAAAACTACATTAGAACACAATATATAGGAAATTAGATGCATCATTGGTAGGATAATGTCATCTAAATCGAACATGCGTAGTTGTTTCAGGAGAATCGTAAAGTGGTATTTCTAACAACTATTGACCGTACTAATGTATGGAGATAGTATAAACTGTTTCAAGCAGGATGGATCTCAAATATACCGTGTGTCAGTGGCTCTAATCAAAATTGACGGAACTCTATAAGACGTGCATCTTCAAACTGTTTTTTTTACCTCTGGGAATAATTGTTTTCATAAACGAGCATTAATTTTTTATGACTGCTATATACACTCTTAGCTATTTAAAAAAAATGATTTATATTATATTAAGAGATTTTAGACGGAAATTTTATTTAATTACAGAAATGCCAACTAAAATAATTCGAGTTGTAATGTAAGTTATAGTATACAATTTTGGTATAAATTAAACAGCTTCTCTAATTTTTATCTCTTACTTTATATTTTTCACCTCTGGGAATTATTGTTTTCATAAGCGAGCAATAATTTCTTATGAATGCTATATCACACTCTTAGTTATTTAAAAAAATATTGATTTAAATTATATTACGAGATTTTAGAAGGAAGTAACAACTATTGACCGTACTAATATATGAAGATAGTATAAACTATTTCAAGCCGGATTGATTTTAAATATATCGTGTGTCAGTGGCTCTTATCAAAATTGACAAAACTCTATAAGACTTGCATCTACAAACTGATATAGTGTTGGGTATCCTAGCCCATTTTATTCTGAACAAGTACTAGTAGGTTTTCTGACGACTGATACTTAAGCGGGGGACGCGTACTAGTACGTTTTCTGACGATTGATAATTGAGCGCTGGTCAGGTACTACTGCGGGTTAGTGTAACAACATGGTTTGTTTGTAGGAACAAAAATGACGGTACATACAGGAAGTTGGAGTCGAATGTTCTTGTCTGCTACATAGATTCTGTAAAAATTTAGACAAGTAATAACTAGTTTTTACATCAGTTCATGTGGAACCACAGAATGGGAAGATTGATTAAAAAATCAATTTAGATTTAAAATTAATTTCTTATTTATCCTTACGAAAATGATATTATACATATGTATATTTATATATTACATATATATTTGTATTTATATATATGTATATTTGTTTATTTCTCTATTTATATATTTTATATATATTTCAATATAAAATACGAAAAGTGGGTTAAAAAAGTAAATAATTTTCTATCCATTGAGATTTAACTGAATAACTAAATTTACTCGCAAAACGCCCGCCTTCGGTACAATTCTACTGCGAAATGTACCCACACACAATGTACTAGCATGAATGAAGCTTATGTCAAGAAATACTATATTTGTGATACTATTTTTTAAATTTCTCACTCTCATATTTTTCATTCTTTGTAATTGTGCTCAAAATTATATTCATTACTAATTCATACACTCTCGAATATCCAGTTGAAATAATTCTGACTTTAATCGTCTAAAATTGTTTGGAAGCACATGGATAACAAAAAAGAACAATATGTTATGTTATCCTAATGTGTAAATAGTTTTTTTTCTTTTAGAAGTGCCTTTCGGAGAAGTATCTGGAATAGAATCGAGGCTACTTTTATCGGAGATTTAGAACAACATCTGGAAAGCTAATTCGTCAGTAGTCTTTTCGGAATGATGCCATTAATCTCAGTGCGACTGACCAACCACAAATTGCTCTTTCTGTGTTATGGAGAACATTCTGGTAAATCTATAAATCTATTTTTGAACAAATATAGTATTTGTTACGTCAATGACTTACATGTGATGTTCAGCGCTTCGAACTGGATGGAAAACGGGATGTTTATATTTTACCATATTATTCACAAATATGTGAAAATATGACATTAAAAACTTTTCAAATAGCTCTAATTTACCTGATAAATAAAATTTAAATAAGTAATTCATAACATTAACCTTTTACCCGCCAATGCTCCAATAATTTAACATGATTTTTAAAATAAAAAAATTCGCATGAAAATAAAACTTATCAATATCGCTTTTACACACAATTGAACATGGCATTATAAATTATTTTTTACAATAAATTTTATTTTGTTTAGATAATTATTTATTTCTTAAACTTTTCAAATTTTACTATATTTTGTCAATTTTACTCTTTTTTACAATTAAATTTACCAAAATTACAGTTTATAATGAAAAAAAACGTAATACTTTAAAATATATCATTAGACAACATATCCTGCGGGAATACAAGAAAAGCAAAATTTTGTTTCTAAAATTTAAATTAAAGTTTACGTGTTTTTCTTTATGTTCCATTATTGGAGCATTGGTGCTTCAAGGGTTCATTCTTCATTTATGGCAAAGCATGGTATGATATTGCAAACATTATTATTATTATTATTATTATTTTTTTTTGCAATCTGATAAGAATTGCAACCTTTCTAAAGAAAATAAATAGATAAAGCTGCAAATGGAAGCTGCAATACTTCGAAAGGATTATAATATTGTCACTTGGCATTGATGTTCACTTTAGTAAAGTCATAACAATAGAAATAAATTCTTTTTTGACAAGGTGGTTGACATGTGTGTAGGGAGGGGGAGAGTGGTGTTCATATGTGCCTTTAAATACAAGTGAAATTTACATAAAAGGTGTCTTATTACATATGTTTGTTGAAATAGTTATTAGTTTCCTTTGATATAGAGTTTTTATTATTAGTTTTGTTTAACAGCAGTGTGCATGTGTACTTTCTTGGTGTTTCATTTATTAAGTTTTCATAAACTTAACACCATGTCTGAAAGATGATTTGCAATACAAGATGATCTGGCCTTTCTAGAAACTCATAGGATTCTGATTTGGAAGATATAGATATTTGCGAGACAGAACCCGATGAACCAGGTAATATAACCGATGAAGCAGATTTTAATGTAAATAATTTAGATGTTGTTAAGCCATTACCGTGGAATGGTCGACGTCATTTTAAAAAAGATGTAATATGGTGAGAAATTTCTGAAACCGGGTCCAAGGGCCAAGCAGAAATGAAAAACTAAAAACCTTGAAGTAAAATGGAAAAAAAAGTGAAACTCGCTAATCCAAGAGAATCGGAAAAACCGGTACCTATATTGCATAAATTCTATAGTATCATAATATTTATCAATTGTACATTAAAGATAAATAAACAAAACAGTTAATATTAAGAAGATGCTATAATTATTAGACTTTAAATTAACTATTTTCATGAGCTTTTAAAAATATGCAAAAAATAATCATGTAACACGCCAATGTTCTAATAGTGGAACATGGCTAATATCACCCTCAAAATTTTTTCTCCTAATTTTAAAACTTTATTGTATTCATGCACTCTTAATTAATATAATAACTGACAACAAGACTATTCTTTATTAATTTGACGTTTAAACGGTTAATAATTTTCATGAATTTTTCTCTCACATATTCTTGAAGCTAGTAATAGAAAAGAAAATTAATAACAACTAATCAAATAACAATTTACTTTTCTTTTCCAATCTGAAAATGTTTCTCACTTTACTGCCATTTTTTTAAATCTGGTAGATATTTATTAGCAAATACTTTTTTCTGTTATATTTTATTAAAAAATTATCTTTAATGTTTTTTTTCTAATTAACACGGGACAATAGACATGTTTTTTAAGTAAGAAATTAAAAAAATAAGCAGTATAAAAATCATTTTGTTTGAGATTTTATAATCTTTAGAGACTCATGGGATATCTTTTAGAGAGATATATATGTCTGATTTTTCTGCAAACAATCTTTATAAAATAAACAGTTGCCAACTATGTCATCTGCTGCACATTTGTCTAATAGATTTTACATAAACACTAATAGTTTGACTTTTACACATTATCAAGTCATGTCTTATCATTGAATCTTTCTCAATCTTATCCTCATTGTATATCTGACGGCCTTATTGTATAATGTCCTTCTGTGAAAAGTTTTGGTCGCCAGATTCATACAAACTCACGACAATTTAATGTTGTGCAACAATTCTATACAATATACATCTTAAAACTTGAGCAAACTGAATGTTTACTGAAGAGGAATCTGAAAGCATGTGTTCTTGCAAACGCTTCCATAATCTTTGTGAGGCACATCCAGAAAGTAAGTTTCTCGATGTTTTCCTCTTTAAAGTAAACGAACTAGAAATGTTAATAGTGCGTGCGTAAAATATCTATGACGTATTAATTATATGCCAGCTGGACAAGTCTGGATTTGAGCCAGTAGTGGGGTAACTGTGGTCAGAAATGGAAACTCTAATTCCTCCTCCCCCTGCCTGCAACGTTCAGTCGGTGACCTTGAATGCACAAAGTATTGCTCCAATTGAAATTCATCGTCAGCTCTATCAGGTCTATGAGCCGAAACTGACACCCAAACACAAACGGCACTATGAGCAGCACTCACATTTCTGCTACAGTATCACGATGACGGCGACGAGTTCCTCGAGAGGATCGTCATGAGCAATGAGACCAGGATTTCGCACTTTATCCCGGAATCCTAGCAGCGGTCAATGCAATGGCATCATAGGGAATCTTTGGTCAGGACCAAATTCAAACAGACGCTGTTGGTACGGAAAGGGATGTGCACGGTGTTCTGGGACAGTAAGGCTGGTTCCATTCACTGGCGGCAGAGTTCTACGACAGAGGTATAGAAAAGTTGATCCCCCACAAAACGACAAGTGTCTCAATTCAAGTTGTAGCTATGTTGATAAATAGTTGAAACATTGCTGTACTTGTCGAGAATAAATATCTCCGTAAATGTGTGAGTTTCTTTTTTCTTTTAAACAGGGAAGTTTATTTTCTGGATGCGCCTCATACACCAAGTTTTTAGTAATGACATAAGACGTTCACTTCACTTCTAATGACGCAGAAGTCTGCGGTTATCTTAAAGCTTTAACACGATATTTATTCCTTCACACAAAATTTAGTAATTCATCTTATTGATCAATTGATGAATTTCAGCCTTCTTCCCTTTTTTTCTACTAAGGAAGCGAAAGCATTTTACAATTAACACGACTTTTCCTTGACTGAGGCATTTCCTTAGCATTGGTATCTATGGTTAGCTTTCAAATACTGTTATCCAAAATGAATAGACTAAATAGTATCAACTTCCATGCAGCTGCCGACTGAAATTAAGTTATATAACAATAATTCAGTTAGTAGTATGTAAAATTACGTAATCAAAATTTCTGTTAGTATCAATCAGTAGTTAATTTTCTAGATTATTCAATAAACATATGATGTGCGATATTGCAAGATATGTACACTCAAGAGCCAAAAAATTATGACCACCTGTCAATAACGAGTTGGCCCACATTTGGCTCGCAACACAGCTTCAACCCGCCTTGGCATGGATGCCACAAGTCCTTTGTATATGGCTGGAGAGATGTTTAAGCAACGGTTCCGCAAATCCGAGAGATTGCGAATTGGTGATCTTTGAACTGTGTACTACCGTCCCATGACATCCCAAATGTGTTCTATAGGTTTGAGATCCGGTGCGTTAGGCAGCCAAGACATTAACTGGAATTCAGCATCATGTTCCTGGAACCACTCTAATACAATTTTAGCCTTGTGACACGGGGCATTGTCCTGTTGGAATATTCCATTTCCAGCTGGAAAAACAGAGGCCATAGGAGGATGATACTGGGCCTCATTGATGTTCAGATACGTTGTAGAATTCATGATCTGCTCTACCAGAACCACGGGTCCCAGAGACGCCCAAAAAAATGTCCACCGAAGTATAATACCACCACCAGTGGCCTGTGTATGACCTACTGTACATGACCAGGACCCTGAAATTTCTGTTAGTATCAATCAGAAATTAGTTTTCTAGATTATTAAATAAACATATGATGTGCGATAATGTAAGATATGTATATACTTGTGTAAATTCTAAAGTTTAAAAAATTTGTTTGTATCACCTTATTGTTAGAATTAATATATTTAAAAAGCTATTTCAACCTTGATGCCAAGAAACATTTATATTCAGCTTTATCAATATTGTGCGCATCCGATTTATTTATGCAATATGATGAAGATTTCCCCCTTTTGAACAAGAAAAAATGTCAAAAGAAATCCACTCCAAATTTTCGATTTGAGTAAATAAATTTTCGAAATAACATCACGACTTCCGCTGTAAAATTTTACATCTAATTTAAAAGGGCGGTGAAGTCTTTCTTGATTTTTGCATATATAAAAGTTACTTTCTACAGAAAGTTGAAGTTGAAGATGCAATACTTCTCACAGAAAATCCATTGCGTACTTTATAGTCGATAAACATTTTTATCTGGGTATATGTTAAAATAGTTTCAGTTATGTGATTAAGTTATTAAATTATGATATTAATACAACTGTATAATTATACAAATAAAATTCTCAACTGACTTCATCAAAGTTTTTAGCATAAATTAATTTGTTGAATGTGATCATTTTATGTATCTGTGTTTTTTGTGAAAAATATAAATAAAATTTATTGAATCCTTATAATTTTTTATATTTTAGACACATTTATATCTTATGCTTTTTCTACGTTTTTGTTATATTCTAATTGTTGCAATGTACTTACAACTCAAACATCAGTGTTCGTTCTCAAACGGGAAACACAGTAAAATATACTCTATGGAATTAAAGGAAAATATCTAATATTTAAACTAAAACATTTATTATATATAATAATTACAAATTAATACATCACTTGATTAGTTTTTAACATGACAAATATTTGGTTATTATTCATCGATACTCTTGAAATAGTATTCCTCATCAAAATATTATGAGACCCAGGTAATAATTATGAATATTATAAAATTACCTCCAGCAATTACAAGGGAGCCGGCTGGGGCTGTCAACAGCCTGGACGTCGGTGCGGACATGCGGCCGTTATTTTGCTGGACGTTAATGCTGGCGTGCCGACCATACGCATGCAGGTTCGGGAATCAATCGCTGGCCCGGACTGTTTGGCTTGCTCACGGGATCTCGATGTCCAGCAATTCTTGAATACCCACATCGAGTCCTTTTCCCACTTTTCTTCCATAACTTTACACCTCGGTTCAACGCCACTTTTTTCTCTGTCCCAATCACTTGTTTGTGAAATTTTCCGACATCTGCACCCCTTTCGGGTGTGCAGGTGAGCTCATTAAATAGCCTCTTTGGTGAAATTTGACATTATTGTTTAGCCCATGCCCCCATATCTCACGACTACACCCCTGCCTGGGCTTTACCGTTACACTTGTTCCACTTCTTGAGCTATAACTCCTCCGCAAGTGTCCCTTCTAAAACTGGAAGTCAGCAGCTGCACCTAAATTCTTCTTAGAAATTTAGTCCACAGCTGTGTATGCACGTGATGACCATCGTGGGAAAGTACATCGGTACAGTAATATTTCGGTTAGCACAATTTGATCATAGAATCATTTAATTCTTGCAAAAGCTTTCTTTAGTGTGTGATTGGATTACATGTTTAATTCCGTTTACTTGAACAGACTTTGAAAACCAGTATCCGAGTGTAAGATATAAATACATACCTTCAACTCACTTTTCATCACTGTCTTAAATATTTGTAACATACCCAAAAGTTAATGTCATTTTCACAGAAATAATTGAAAGGTTTATTTTTGTTAATTATTTCTAACTTAAATCCCTTGCCTTTGACTCCCAAACTCAGTTCGGGCATCGCAAATGTGCAAATTTTGGAAAAGGGCACTTCAATGCATAATATGTAATTTACTTTTTTCAAAACATATAGTGATACTTTCCCCAAAATATTTTTGGGGAAAGTATCACTATCTGTTGATACTGACACTTGTTTTTCTGTTTAGGATTTCTGAAATTCAAATGAATCTGATTGACATGGAATTCATGATAGTCGATATAAATAATAATATTGTTGTATTACTTTATCATATTTATATTGAAAATTATGTTATTTAATTTATTTTGGTATAATTTGAGCAAAAATTACTGTAATCTGTTAACATGTCCCATACATATGAAAATATCCATTATAGTAGTTATTTCATTTATACTTTTTGTAATAATCTATTATTAACTTTAAAACCCTTATATAATAATAGCCTAAGTTATCTCCCCGTCTGTCTTCCAATTTATGAAGCGGTTAGACCTGGAATGGATAGAAGGATCCATTAGATTCTTGATGAATTAAGGTTAGCAAAATTCAAATTGAGTAAAGTTTATCTTCTCCTAAATTATCGATCCGACTCTAAAATAAATTGGTATAAATAATCTTCATATCACAGCAATAACTATACTGTCGTTTACAAAACGTTAGAATTCCAACACTTCCCCCTTCTCGCTCGTTTAATACCATTATTTTAAGCCCTATTTTCTCCGGTTAAGAGCAGGCGGTTAACTTCATCAATTTATTACGTTATAAGTAAATGAAAATAACATATTATTCTAGCATTATGACGTCCTTCCTTTAACCATCTTATTTAATCATTTATTTTAAATTATTTAAATATCGTCTGCATTATTTTCATCCGTTTTATCACTGAACTTAAATATGACGTCAATAATTTTTTTTTATATTAGGATTCAATAATAGATTAGGTACATATGTGATAATTTTAAATTTGATTATCGATTTTTTTTTATTGCAATGGAAATTTTATCACATGTATTAACAACACATTCTTTTCATAAAAGTCTAGGAGTCTATTTCATGGACTAATAAATATCTAGCGTTTAAGTTATATATCTTTGAAAATTAAGAAGTTTGTTCGTTTGTATGTTTGTTTTTTATACATAACCACCCGGTTTGTAATCGATTCTCTAAATTTTGAACATCATTCATATATACCGCGAAATAATCACTGTCAATATTAAAACCTCTGCAGTCTCTAATATGATAAGATAAATTAAAGTTGGCAACTAACATGAGGTCAGTAAAGGTATTTAAATTAGTGAGCGTGTACCAGATAATTCTCAACCGAAAAAGAAACCATTTTTTATTTGCCTTTATAGGGTACTTTACACTTCTGGAAAATTAAACATTTTACTGGTTCCGTCATATGACGGGCTATATGCTAGTATGATAATAATGAACAAAACTAAAGATGGAAAAAAACTTTCATTTTTGGAAAATTTTTCCCAAATATATTCCACAGGCAATAGTTAAACACTGAATGTAGCATAATTTGGTTATAATTCGAATCAAAGAGGGATACTAAATTTATTTTTCAATAGTTTACAATATAATAATTTACAATAAATTCCGTTTTAGGCATCACTTGTGCTATTTTCATTTATTTCGTGGCGGAGCCACCCGTGGATGCTCCTGACAACTCTACGTCTCTGCGCCATCCTATCTCTTATCTGTTTGCATACTCATCAAATTCCTACAATATACTTTAGCTTGACCGAATTATGCTAAGAGATTACGCGAGCGTGGGTTTTTCCATTTGTTTTGTTGTTACGAAAGTGTTCCCTTTTAAATCGTTTACAACTCGCTTAATTTTTCCGAATCATATTTTACGTGTTTTTTAAAAAAAGTGCTTCGAAAGTAGTGACATACCCGAACGTGTCAATGTACGTCAAAATATATGTAAAGTATTTTCAATGTTTTATTACCTAAATAAATTGAATGATAAAAACTATCTAACATTTCAATGAATTTTAGAATCAAAGATTTGTTATCGATATAAAAGAAAACAAAATCAATTTCCAATTTTCGAGTAACTTATTGTTTATTTACCTAAGGATATGGAATATTATCTTTCCAAACTCCTGTGTATGGCATTTAACATTAGATTTACGGATCGAGTCAATTTGACTAATTAAAAATTTTATCACTATATAAAATTTTAATATCACTTTTCAAAAACATACGTTGGTTTTTAGTTAAGTAATAAAATATATGTAAACTTTCCTTCCTCTTCCTCACAGACCCCTTCATTTCACATTATCAAATGTGGTATATCTATTTTCACTGTTTCACTGTACCTATTTTCACCAATTTGACTCATAGAATGGTTTCAGAGTTAATCGTATAACATGAAATTTATTGGTTCTAACAGGCCTGGGCAACAGTCAAGTAGCACGTGATATGTTTCTCTTCTCGTTCACACAGATGTAGCAGCTATCAATGCTTGGATTCTGTATAAAGAGACGACTCAAGTAAATATTTCATGAAAAGATTTTATTTTCCAATTGGCTGAAGAGCTAAGAAGTAAATATAGAATAAGAAGTAGAGAACACTTCCATTCCAACGACAGAAATTCATGCTACTGACGCACGGAAGATTTGTCAAGTTCAACAAACATGCAAAAGAAACAGATGTAGAAATCATTGTTCTAAATGTAATAGAAATATTTGCGGAAAATGTGTTTCAAAAACAGATTTTATATGTAAAATATGTTTTCCATGAATGTTTTGATAATAAACATTTCATTTAAATAAATTTGGAACTATTTTCTTTGCAAAAAACTTCAAATTTCGTGTATGAGTCAAATTGGTTCACTTCAGTAAAAATAGGTATATGATCAACATCCGTAAATCTAGTGTTAAGACTACCTAAACCTGTTTAAATATCATCGATTTTTAACTAAGTAATGAATTGGTTTTCATTTGGAAAAGAAAAGTATAAGTCATTTATGCCAACTGTAAAAGTTGAAATAATTTAACTATTGCATAAATTAATCTGTTATCTCTTATACAATAGATATATGTAGATTTACATATAAATTATGTACAATTTATATTGTACAAATTATACGTATTTAGATATAATTGTAAACACATAATCTTTAATTAAATATATAATTTAAGAATTTGACGTTTAAAAGGAATATCACTCAATAACTTTTTTAACTTTATCCTATATTAATAATGCAATGCATATTTGAAAAAAAGTATTGTGGCCTCAGTAAATATTTCTAAACTAATGTGTGCAAGAGAGTAGCGTAAGGTCATCAGCCTTTGAAATTCTAAGTAATACTTTCTAGTGAAAGTCATTTGAGATTATTTCGTAAGCCTATTGACATTTCGTAGAAGTGAAATTTTGGAATTATTCATTTTAACAGTATTTGTTCTGTAATATCTCAGAAAAGTGGCATTCAACGAAACGTAAGATCTATTTACCATAATAATGGTAACAGAAGTTTGAAGCTTTTTTGTATCTTAACAAACATAAATTAAAAATGAAGCATTGCCTCAAATGTATGATTACATTATTTTAAACATATTAACGTGATTATTATATTTTAAGGGTTTCGATCCCGTTGAAGAACTTAAATTCATTGTATTTAGACTAATGCGCAATTTTCTTTTTTCTTTGGTACCAAAGTAAAAAAAAAAAAAAAACAGAACATTTTTCTGGCATTGTAATATATTCTTGCGTATTAAAAAAAGTATTCAAGTCAAAAGTTTATATGTATATATATATTTTAATGAAACAAAAAAAACTATTTTATGTTGTATTTCAATATTATACTTTGTATGTAACAGCAGTTTTAAGAAAATTTTCTTAATTTTGAAATTAAAGTCATTTTTATCAAAATTTTATTAAAAATTGTTTTATATGCCACATTTTATATAAGAAATTCTAATGAATATTATCCAAGATATATATATATATATATATATATATATATATATATATTTATTTATTTATTTATTTATTTATTTATTTATTTATTTATTTATTTATAGAATATATAACTAATACACTTAACTAGTACACTTACCTGAATCAAAATAATTGAAATATCTCTAAAAAGTTTTTAATTGTACCAACAAGTGTACAAAATCTCAATGTTTTGAAACAATTTTCACTTTTGGGAAAAAAAAATCATATCTAGTTAAATAAACAAATAAAAGTGAGTAAAGATTTAGGTTCAAAACGTGACTATAACTATATAAAAATTTTTGAGAAGTTTTTACTTCAATATTTTCAGTATATTTTGAGGCATGGCATTTATCGCATACACAATTAATGACAAACACAGTGTTTCAGAAAACACATTTAAATATTCAATTGAATCCCAAAAAAATTATACCCACTGTCCATTCTTAAAACTTGCTGTATTTATAAGACAATTCTTCCTTTGCTTCATTTCTTCATTTTTAACTAATTTTTATTTCCTTTTAGCTTTTAGTATTTTTCTTGATAGTTTTGAAGCAGATAGGATTTAGCGTCTTTATTTTTGAGTGATGAATGAATGAAGAAAATGAGGATTTTTGGGTAGTCACATACCTTAACAAAATGTATTTAAAATATTTTGATTGATGCCAATGTACGTCAGTCTTAAACTCGGAATATGACATTTTATACAATATTAACGGGCCTTCTTTGCTAGATGACTAGCAGGAATAAGTTTTTTTAAAGTATTTGTTAGTACAAAATTAATTTATATAAAAAAATTAATTTATTAAAGGCAATTACTTAAAAAGAAAACATATATTTAAAAGATCAGAAAACAGTATAGGAACAATAATAAGCTATAATCCATAAAAAAGCTTATTTTCCTACTAAAATCAATCAAAGATTTTCAAGCGTTTATGAATTTTACAGATTTTTAAACTTTTTTCAAGTACACTGCATTTTGTAAAGAAATAAAAATTACAAAAGAATATGAAAAATTGCAAAATTCAGATAAAAGAAGTTGTAGATACATGTAATATTAAAATACCTTATATACATATTTTAATATTTATTTAATAACTTTTGTTCATAAAGTACTTTGGGGGTTTGCGCGGTAATTCTGATTTTTCACTCCAGACACGCTATATACTTAATTCAGCCTCTGTCTGTACTACTTTAGCCAATAGTTAGAACGTTCTCTTTAAACATGGATATTTTTTATCAAGCGAAGGGATTATTCGTAGTCTTTTTAGCTGATAATTCCCTACTTTAAAGGTGTATGTGTGTGCAGGATCACATTGTCTGGGTTCAAGAAGTTGTATAAGTTTTGCCTGTTGTATGGATTTCATGTATCTCACCAGAAATAACGTGTGAAATGTGTTTTGAATGAGTCTCGCCCATATTACATACATATATAAAATTTTAGCAGTTGTAGGTTTAATCTCATGTAAAAATTCAAAAATAATTATATTGAGACAATCGAAATTTTCAACTCTTATGATATCTTTTTGAATTAATTAAATAACTTGCTCTTGATCCCATACATATTTCTTAATTAGTAAGGGGTTAAACATTTTCCAGATTAAAAAGTAGATGAACGGCTAATCTGAACATTCAGAATAGGAATATGAGGTTATTAAATCTTTTATTTAAAAAAATTCATTTTGAAATTTTCAACATTTTATTTTAGTACTCAAGTCATTAGGACATACATATTTTGTTTTATACCATATTCATAAATATAATTCTTATTGAAAAACCATTTTTTATCACTTTAACATAAAATTCAAGTAGATATAACAATTAAAACATAAGTTGCACTACAAATTACAAATCCTCCAATAAAAAATATTTCTGAATATTCTATTTTGTAATTTTTTTTTACTTTAATACTAAATTCATTTATTATGAAAATACTAACGTAAAAATTATTTTGTAAAGAGGCAAAAACATTTTATCATTTCGAATAGTACTATAAGAGGATATTCTAATCATAAATAAGAACACTTTTACACTTTTATGTATCTGTTTAAAACTCTCGAATTGTCGTAACAAACAAAATTTAATGAAATGGGTAAAATAAGTCACAGAAGTTCCAACTGCGCAAATAACCAAACACATACCAAATTATTTTGTTATTAATTCCGACAATATGACAAGTCTGTATGTACATATTAATTATCATCTGGGAACATATGACAAGTAACTGTGTTAATCCACTCACCTCATTCATCAGATTTGACACTGGCCCATTACATTTATTCCCAAACCGAAGGTATATAGAGAAACCAGTGGTTTCACTCAATTCTAGAACTCGAAGAACCGGTAGCTAAATGCTAAACCTGATTTTCTATTGTGTCATTCAAAATTAATAAACTGGATCTAATAAATCTGTGAACTTACATCAAAATATAAATATCGGAGACTAAACATCTTTAATTTAAAAATTTGAGATTATTATTTTTATGAAGCGTGAAATGAGGCATAGGTAATAAAAAGATTTTACTCTAATATTTATGAGCATATATTTCATTTCACATTAGCGGTGACACACACACACACACACCACACACACACACCTATATATATATATCTATATATATATAGATATATATATATAAACTATAATATATATATATAATATATATATATATATATATATATACTATATATATATATATATATATATGTATATATATATATATATAATATATGTATATATATATGTATATATATATATATATATATATATAATATATTATATAAATATATATATATATATATATAAATATATATATATACACATTTATATATGTATATATATATATATATATATATATATATATATATATATATATATATATATATATATATATATATATACATTACATATATATGTACATATATATATTATATATGTGTGTGTGTGTATATATATATATATATATATATATGTATATATATATATATATATATATATATATATATATATATATATATATATATATATATATATATATATATATATATATATATATATATATATATATATATATATATATATATATATATATATATATATACATATCACGTACTGTGGCTCTACGTGAGCCCGAAAAAGGATAGCGGAGGCCTACGTACAGAATAAAGATATTTATTTAGAAACATAATGTTAAAGTTATGATAGATACAGATGAAACGATGAATATCTTTAAATGAAAATGATGATCGTTTCAGGAATCAGCTTCCTAATCGTTTTGGAGAGAAAAAAAAATAGTGGGGGAGGACACTCAGTTCGCTCGCCTAGACATTCTCGGCCGATGATTTCACAGGAGACTCAATCGTCCAGAAAAATCCTCTCTGGGCCTTGACCTCTGGCCTTTTTATATCGTCGTCTCCGCAAAATGACCCTCTAAACTGATCTGGCAGCTGGTTGATGACGTGGTGGGGAAACCGCTTGTAGACTTGCTCTCGCCAGACAGGTGCAAGGGAAGTTTGCCGTAATCGGGAACAATCTCGCTGATCATTAATCGATGTCCCTGCACAAAACCCTTGGAGAACAAGGTAAAAATGTATTGTTGATTCCCTTACAATGTAGAGGATTTCTGTCATGTGAGACTCTTTCTTCGAGATGCCATTGAAACGAACACTGGAAACACTTCCCCAGCATCCCAATGAATTTCTGAGACAGAATGGTTTAAATGGTCCTCGGTGTTAACAATCCTCCATTCAGCATCCTATTCTGCGTGAAACAACGCCCTTTATCT